>JAMKPZ010002043.1:0-38600 GCA_024699675.1 Amphibolis antarctica
ATTCAGATTTCAAGACATTTTTCAAATCTTGTATCACCTTGATATCTTTGGCTGCAATCAAGATATCATCCACATACAAGAGCAAATATATATGTGTGTCATTCTCTAATTGTTTAACATACACACATGAATCATAGCAGCTACGAGCAAAGCCAACTTTAGTGATAAAAGTGTCAAACCTTTTATACCACTGTCTAGGAGATTGCTTAAGTCCATACAAGGACTTCTTCAGCTTGCAAACCAGGTCTGATTTCTCCTTGATGACAAAACCTGTTCGTTGTTTCATCCAAATTTCTTCTTCTAAGTCACCATACAAGAAGGCTATCTTTACGTCAAGTTGCTCTAACTCCAAGTTCCTTGCAGCCACAATTGCTAAGAGCACTTTAATAAACGTGTGTTTAACTACTGGTGCAAAAACATCATTGTAATCAATACCTTCTTGCTGTGAGTAGTCCTTAGCTATTAATCTCGCCTTGAATTGCACGCCTTGACTGTCCTGTGTTCCTATCTTTCTTTTGAACATCCACTTGCAACCTGCATGACAACTGTCCAATTTACAACATCCGAGCCTCTAATGGCAGCATCATAAGTGGGTGGGTCAACTTGTTCTTCCACCTCACTCGCTACCTGCAATGCAAAAGCAATCAAGTTGTTATACCCGTACTTGATCGGAGGCTGGGCAGCTCTTCTAGGACGATCCCTAGCTATGCACCTGGATGGAATTTCTTCCACATCATCCACACTGCTGCTATCAACTTCATCTGGCGAGTCCTAATCAGGAGTCACCTGTTCAGAACTAGTAGACTGCAGCAAAGAAAACTCCACCTACTCGAAAGTATTGGGCTGATGTATAACGGTTGGCTTCTCTCCATTTTGCATCATTGAAGCCTCATCAAATGTAACATCACGACTGTGTATTACCTTGCCTGACTCTATATCATAGATTCTGTAGCCTTTTATTCTCATGTCATATCCCACAAAAATGTCCTTCTTTGCACGTGGTTCTAACTTACCATTGTTGACATGGTAATATGCAGAACATCCAAATATCTTCAATTTGGAGTAATTGACTGTCCTGTTCATCCATACCTCATGGTATCTTGTCTTCTATACCACTGGAGGGTGACTTGTTGACAAGATAAGAAACTGTGTTGACAGCTTCGGCCCAAAACTTCTTGTCCAAGCCAGCATGAGAAAGCATACACCTAGCTTTCTCCAATAATATGTGATTGAGGCGTTCTGCAACTCCATTCTGCTGTGGAGTCCCTCTAACAGTGTAGTGTCTCGTGATACCTGTCTTCTTACAAAAATTGTCAAAATCATGAGAGCAGAATTCCAATCCGTTGTCAGTTCTTAGGTATTTCACTTTCCTGCCAACTTGGTTCTCAACTTGAGTCTTCCACTACTTGAAGCTCTTGAAAGCCTCACTTTTATGCTTCAAAATGAAAATCGATGTCATACGTGAATAATCATCCACAATGGAAAGGAAATACCTAGAACCTACAAGGGAGGGTTGTTGGGAAGGTCCCCAACAGTCTGCATGGACATAGTCTAATGTCCCCTGAGTCGTATGCTCTCCTTTGTTGAATGAGACTCTCTTGTGCTTTCCATAGATGCAATGTCTACACAAATCTGCATCAATATATCTGTGTCTATCTAATCTGCCCAAACTGTTGAGTTTCTGCATTCCTCTCTACCCCAAATGTCCAAGTCTGGAATGCCAAATGGCAGACGTAGATTGCTGATTTGCAGCAACAGCAGCAGCAACACCTACAACTAAAGAACCTTGAAGGATGCACAAAGGTCCATTCTTGACTCCTTTCAACACCACCAAGAGCCATTTGAGACAACTAGCTTGCCTCCTCCACCTGTATACTTGAAACCCTTGGAATCAAGTGTCATCAAAGAAATCAAGTTCTTTTCCAACTTGGGAACATGTCATACATCTTCTAGAGTTCTCACAATACCATCATGCATCTTGAAACAGATTGTACCAACATCTGCTCTAATGCAAACATCATCATTGGCCAGTGTTACCTGTCCACCGTTAACCTGCTCATACGTGTGGAAAAACTCCTTGTTTAGAGTCATATGATGAGATGCACCAGAGTTTAATATCCAACTATGATCTGAATATGCACTGCAAGAAACTGTAAGTGAAAAATCACCATCTGATGCTGAATCTTCCTTTTCAGCTATGGCAACTGTTCCTTTTGATTTTAGCTTGGGACAGTTTACTTTCCAATGTCCATTTTCCTTGCAGTAATTGCAAGTATCTCTTAAGTACTTGCTTCTGGACTTGCTTCTTCCCCTGAAATTATTGTTGCTGTTGTTTCTCTGTTGTCGTCCTCTAGACTCACCATGGTGAGCAGATAGGCCTGAAGCACTTGTGTCATTGCTCTCATGCGTGACTATATGCCTCAACTCCCTGGAGTGAAGACTAGATCTCACTTCCTCCAATGTGATTGTATCCCTGCCAACCACAAAAGACTGCACAAAATTCTTAAAGGACAAAGGAAGTGAAACAAGTAAAATAAGAGCAACATCCTCATCTTCAACTGTCACGCCTATATTTCTCAACTCCATGAGAATTGTGTTCAACTGATCTAAGTGTTGCTTAAGGGGTGTTCCCTCCTTCATTTTCAATGAAAACAATATCTGTTTAAGCAACAACTTGTTGGTCAATGACTTTGTCATGTACAAAGTCTCCAACTTATTCCACAAGCCCAAAGCTGTGGATTCATCAGTCACTTCAATAATAACTTCATCCGACAGACATAACAGTATGGTAGAATGAGCTTTTTCTTCTTGTTGCTCATACTCTGTAGATTTTTCATCCATACTTAACCCCTTATTTAAAGGAGCCCAAATGCCCTATTGTTTAAGCAGAGTTTTCATTTTAATCTGCCACAGACTGAACCTATTTTTCCCATTGAACTTATCAACTTTCATTACTGACATTGACATTTTATATTTAAAAATATAAAATGCACCACAACACTCTCATCAAACAAATTTCAATTTCAAAAAATTACTCAACACCTCCACTTCAATACTGACAGTCTCAACAAAGATATGTATCAATCACAATCACAAAAATTAAATTTCTGTCAAAAATCTCAAAGCACCAATTGCCAAAGTCAAGGGACTCCACCTCAAACGGATCAAATCTCGATTTGAACCCAAAAAAAAAAAATAGCCCAAATGACCCGAAAGGACTGACCTGGCCTGACCTAGCCTAGACGCACGTTGGTGCTGCTGGTCAGGGTGCGGGCTAGCCTGACCTAGCCTGGACGCGTGCTGGTCAGAACCCGAATGGGCGCGCGCAGGCCAAATCTGGGCGCAAACGACTGCGCGCGGGCGGATCAGGGTGCCGTCGGCTACGCGCGGGCGGATCAGGGTGCCGTCGGCTACGTGCGGGTGGATCAGGGCGCCGACGGCTGCGCGCGGGTGGATCAGGGCGCGCCGACAGCTGCGCGCAGGCCGGATCTGAGCGGCGACAACTGCGCGGGCGGATCTGCCCGCGGATGCTTGCGTGCGAGCGAATCTGGGGGCACAGATGACTGCGCGCAGGTGGGTCCGAGCGGATGGCTTTGTGCAGGCGAGTCCGAGGATGCTTCGGCTGATCCGTGGATTCAAAAAGCAAACCCTAACTCAAGGCCACTTCCTCCAACCTTGCTCTGATACCACTTGTTATGCGTGGTAACCAAAGAAGCACAGCGAAAATCGAACGGAGGAGTGAGCGATGAGAAAGAAAAGGGGAGAAGAAGATCACCAAACACACACAACAATGAACACACAGATTTACGTGGTTCACCCCAACATGGGGCTAGTCCACGGATGGAGAGGGAGGGAGTTTCTTTTGTGAAGGCTAGAGTTACAAATCTCTCAACTCATGCTCTTTGGAAAACCCTAACCAAGCTTATATAGTGCTTGGGTATTCCAAGAGGATACAAAAACCAAAATGTCTCTTATACTAATTACTTGTACTAATTACATTATTAGTATCATTCAAAACATAATACAACAGATAGAAATGCAATATGAAAGCTTGACGAATTTCATTATGAATAACCAACTAAGACAAGATAGTCTATAGTATATGTATATCACCATGAATATTCATTGCTTCAAATTCATCAACAAACCACGTCATTCTCCATACCAACAATTAAAGCTGCAAAGGACGATGCATCTTCTAGGAGAGTCAGAAAAAAAAAGAAATGTTTATGAGAGCACAACTCATTACTTCCTAATCCTCCACATAAACCACCAAGACTGCAAATGACAAGCATCTTCTAGGAGGTTTGGGAAGAAAAGAAAAAGAAATGGTTGTAAAGCATAAAACGTCGCTTTTTGGTCCTTCACACAAACGACCAAGGATGCAAGTGGTGAGCACATCTAGGAGGTTTGGGAAGAAGAAATGAGGAAAAGACGATAAAGCACAAAATACTGCTTGCTAGTCCCCTAAACAAATGGCCATAGTCATAGATGGCAATGACCTTCTAAGAAGTTTCGAAAAACAAAACACAAAAAAGGTAGTTAAGCATAAAATGTCACTTCCTAATCGTCCACAAATGGCCAAGGTCATATGTGGCGATCACCTTCTGAAAGGTTTAGGGAGAAAAGAAAAAGAAAAAGGAGGTTTTGAGATGTTCCCAAGAATACATGGAAAGTAGTACCACAACTCTGTGATAGTAAGAAAAGAATCAATGCTAAAGAAAAGGATTAAACAAAACAAACTTTACCTGGATTTGCCTGGATTTGTGTGTAGAGGTCTACAAAATTTTAGGTAAAGGCTTTTGTGGAGCTCCATATGATGGAGAATGTTAGGGGCAACATTAGAAGCCTATCAAACCCAGAGAAGATGAAGTCACTAGAGTTTGCAAATGGTTGGAGTGGTGCATACAAGGGTGCTTTGGGCATGTAAAAGATCAAGAAAGATCCAAAAGGGCTAGGCAAGTGTGTAGAGTGAATTTTCGTTGAGCTTTGGGGTGGTTTTAAAAACATACCTCAAGATCGTACCAAATGCAGCAACCTAAATGCAGGCTTCTTAGATGACATTATAATACAAAATGGAAGAATGTAAGAATGTTGGCTTAAGAAAGGAAAGAGGACATAGGGATCCCACCATGATTTTTGGTTGTTACCTTATCTTCTGTTGCCAAAGAGGGAAGGTGGGTGGTGGCAACAACAATGACTGTTGGCTAGTGATAGGACTAGAATGATCCAACAACTAAGATTCGCCTAGGTTGTGATCCAATGGTGAAAGGGAGAAATAAGGAGAGACGGATTGACAGGGCTATTAAAATTAGGACTAAGATTGATCGTAATGTAGTTCATCAGATGAAGAGTGAAAGATTCAGATCCACTTCAATAATTGTTGTTTAAGGTAAGGCAATGAATCTAAGATGAAGGGATGAGATTAATGGGTAGTGATAGCCTTTGGATGGAGATGGAGATCTAATAGTCAAGGATGAGGATGACAAGTCATTAGACCTAGGACATCTAATCTAATAAATGACAAGAATTAAAATGTTGAGAAGAGGGTGATTGGATTCCATCTCTGACTGAGTTTAAAAATAGTTAAGCAAATTGTAAATCTAGTTGTATGAAAGAAAATACAATATAGATGAGGCTCTTGGCAATTACCAACAGAACTTGATCTTGACCAAGTTTATAAGGCGTCAACCAGATTGTAAATCCAGTCATTCTAGAAAAATCCAATGTAAATCATGTCCCTGGTAGTAAACAACGAAACTAACTTAAGGGCAATCAATCAGATTGCAAATCCAATCGTACCAAAAAAAATTTGGTACAGACCATGTCCCTTGGCAGTAAGCGACAGAACTCGATCTCAATCGATTTAAGAGCAGTCAACTGGATGGTAAATTCAATGCACCAAAAAAATCTGATTCAGACCACACATTAGGAATTGTGTTAAATAAATAAAATAAAAGATGGAGTGAAATAATAACATGAAAATAAAGTGCTTAAAAGATAGATTGAATGAATAAGATGATAAAGTGTCGATAAGATGATGAATAAATGAATAAAAATGATTATAAAGTGACTAATAGATGAAGTCATTATAAAAATAGATAAGGTGGCTATAGGGACAAGTAAAATGGATAGAGTGATTAAAGGATTTCCAAGCTATTGAAAGAGAAGCAGCTTGTGGGACATAAAAGGTCAGATAAGGCTTCATGGAGTATCAACAATTACTATGTAATGACATCAAAAATATTATGCAATCATTGTTGGTGATCCCCTTGTTCATCTTGCAAAGCCTTGTCCCCCAAGCATATTGTCTTGATGTTAATTCTTCCCTCAATTGAGGCTTCTCTATGTAAGCCCCCATTTCATTCCCAATGTACAACCTCTGTTCTCTACAATTTCATCAATTCAGAGAATTGTCTCCAATGCATGCAGCTTTTGATAGTGTTCATCTTGTCTGCCCTTTCTTCTTAGTGACACAAGTTTCCTCATATTTTTTAGATTTGACCAATAGCTTTGTTATTGCTGGACCCTATAGATTCTCTGTCCAAATACTGTCCACTTTAACTTCAAATTCCTGATTGGTAAACAAAAATAATTCCACTTTGAAGAGGCGACTGAATTTATCTGATGTGATATCCACAAGAGGATCTGATCAGAGTTTGGTTTCCAGAAGACTTGCAACCTTCGACAAGGGGAGTCTGTGGTTCCAATCACTGTCAATGACAATACAGTCAATCCCAGTTAATTTAGTATTTTCTTGAAAATTGGCCCAAGTGAACCAGTGACTGTCAACTGGTAAAGCTGTCAGTACAATGCTCTCCATTGATCAGGAAAATTGTTGCATTCCCACCGCAAAAAGAGACCATAAGATTTTTCAGAAGAATCACAAATTCTGTTATTCTAGACTTCTTCATGCTCTTCTTCCTTGTTTACTCAATATCTACGTATTCCTTGTATTCCTGCATCTTCCTTTAAGTCATGTTGATTTCTTTGGCCTTTTTCAGTATTCCTATAATAAGCTTAATATACATTCTACTCATCATTAAGTTTTGTACTATCAAAATCACTTGAGAAAGTTTTTTCTAACAAAAGTCACCTCAGTTAAGGGAGAAAATAAAGTTGGGGTGACAATCACAAGAGAAGAGAAGGCCACCTTCCTTTGCGATCTAGCTGGTAAGACCAAAATTGAATGCCCACTCAGTACAAGAGAATGAGAATTGAGGGAAAAAAGGCCTTCACTAGAAAAGGATCAACCAATCCATGTTCCTGTTGTTCAAAAACTAGAGAAGATATGATGGCCCAGCAATCCAGATCCAAAACTTGATCCATTATTTACCAAAATTGTGTAATATCCAATTTACACGTGCTCATCACTGCATTCATCAATTCTAATCCATGTAAGTGATATTTTTCATTTAGGATTGAACCCAGACATTACATATGATACAAAGCAATACTCCCCCAGTCCATTCCAAACACAAGAGACAAGCACAGTCTACAAGAGGGCTCTAAACACCAATGTCAGCTTCCAATATTCATCATTCCTTCTGGAAAGGCTTACCCGACCCTTCAGACCGATATTCAAGCTTGCAGAATTCAAGTTCTTTATCAGACCAAACTAACACTCTCATCCCATCCTACTGGTTTAGCACCCAAAGAGATCCAATGGGGGGGATCAGGATCCTATCCAATGACTCAATTGGAAAGGTCCAATCGTTACACATACACCTTTAAATGTACATTCGAGGGTGAGATATTGAATGATTTGATAATTTTATGAAAGATCAAAAAATTGAAGAGAAAAATTCCAACAACATTTCCATTATCAATGTACATTGTAGCTAGTTGTGCTATTGCTGATCTGGATGACAAGTAGATTGAGACCCAGTTGCCCTGGTTTCACCATCACGGTCTAGGTGAGTGCATGAGGGCTTGATGCAAACATTTCCTCAAGGTCAAGTTCCTAGGGTCATCAGAATACACTGCATGAAAATAATTAAATCTCTAAGAGCACAAAATTTTATTTTCTGCTACTAAGAACAAGGATTTTGTTAAAAAAAAGGATAACATCTTGATCTAATGATTGAAATGAGATATCCCATTTTGTATTCCTTTTCTTTTAAGATATCTAATGGCCCTTTCTATACATTGCTTTTGATATGTCAGGGAATCTATGTTCTTATTCCATTTAATGATATCATAATCTTATTCAAATAAAAAAAAGTTACCTGAATTACTATTGAACTCAAAGGTAAGGCAGGAGAGCATCCAGAGGAACCCTGAACAAGATATTGTACCATTCTCTCAAATTCAGCACGCATTAACTCTTCATCAACAGCCAAAGAGCAAATCTATGAAAAAAGAAAGTCATTAGGCATCAGCATTAAGAACAAGTTGTACCTAAAGAACAAAAAAAATGTCCCATCGAGACAGGATACCTAGGCAGTGGAAACAAACAAATTTCCATTGGAAGAAAAAAAACATACTCAGCAAGACACCACAATATTTTATAGCATTTTCAACAACAAGACAAACTTAAAACACACAAGTGGACCGTCAAAAAGCATAGAAAAACGCATCCAAGTGGTTCAACAGTGGGGCACCTAATTCAAGAGCCACAATGAAAAAAATCTCAAATGCAATAATTGGGTAAATGCATGATCATGAATCATCATAAAAATATCATGCAAAAAATACCTGAACAACGAGCATAACCTCTGCAATTGGGATCTCTTCCATTTCATAAACTGAAGCCTTATTGGCATCCCTACCTTCTCGAACCTGGCATGATAATCAATCAATCAATCTAGCTTTTTTAGTTTTTTCTCTGACAAGGATAAGATTGAATCATGCTAGACAAAGAACAGTCAAGTACAAAAATAAGCTATCAAGAAAAAGAACAAAAACAGTCAATTACTCACAATGCAGAACCCAATAATCAATATTAAAAAAGGACAACAGCCCTCCCAAGAATAGCTGAGAAATCACCTGACAACCCCCCCACCACCAAAAAGTACTATAACATTCCAGGTCAACCAAATAAAGATATTTTTTAAATTATTACATGAAATAGAGATATATTTTATTTTAATCAATTATTTTGATGTTGTATATTTCAAATATATTTATGCTTATGCATTTTTATTTATACCATTTCTAAAAAAAACATTTTAACCTCTGTTTTCTAAGAAGTTTTCAAAAAATTCATTTTTAACCCCTGTTTCAGGAAGTAAAACATTAATCCAAATATTTATAGAGGCCTCAGGCTTGTAAAATCAGATGCATTTCAGTCAATGCCTCCATAATCCTTTTCAAAGATAAGATTCGTATTGAGCCACAGCATACAGCATGCTGCATCAACAAGCAGCAGCAGTCTTAGGCCAGCTCCCGAGAAGATATTGCACGAGTTGAAATTTAGGCCACCCACAATAACTCACAGTAGCAGACAATTCCATGCAACAGTCAATGAAAAGGTTTCTAACATCTTCAGGAAGTTGACAACAGCATTCGCAAGTGATGCCAACACAACGGCATTTGCTTCTTCTGACTTTGGTGACAAGCCTATTGTCTTGAAGGAACCACATGAAAAGCCTCACTTTGAGAGGTTCCCTGCTTAACTGTGCTTGCCAATATGGCTCAGTTGATTTGCCAATATTGGTCCCTCAGATTTCTTGGAGGAGCAGACACCATGACCACAAGCTGCCCATCAATTCACCAACTCCATTGATGTGCACATCCTCCCTGCTTGCTAGATTGTAAATGTTTGGAAATTTTATGGATAACTCCTCTGTCATCCATATATCATGCCAAGATGCGGTTGACACTCCATTGCACACATTATATAGTATCCTCATCGAAGAATTGGTGCATTAAGGAGAGACTGTCAATTACCAGAATGAAGATACCATCTTTCTGCCTGTTCTGAAACTTTATTTACAACCTAGAATGCTGGTCCAGGATGAGTTTTCAGTTTTTCAATCTCCAAAGCCATTTACAGAGGAGTAGACCAAAGTGATCTGATTCATAGTCCTCTTCCAACATTTGTTTGCAAATAACCAACCAGGACATCAGTGGTTTCCCTGATTCGAATTGCCTTTCCACAACCACTCAAATATTGTCTCTGTCACACAAATTGTAAGACAGAAAACTGTCAAGTCAAAAATGGGAATGTTATTAAGAATACTAGAGAGGAGAACCAATCTAAATGATGGTTTCAAACTTTGTTCACCAGGTGTCTCCAATCTAAATGACATCATCTGCATGTAACCAAGGGAAGTCACAGTTCAGTAATTGGGTTCTTGAAACGTGGAAATCCAAGGAGACTGGAGAATGACTTCTAGTAAATAGCAGGCGTAAGATAGAAGGAATAGTGGCTAGAGTCCTAGTGAGAGTGGCAGAATATCATGCCAATCACCCTTTCAGCTATATGAGGCTGGCTCCTCTGCATCAATGACCAGAGGCATGCAGCAAAGGAAAGAACAATTTCCTACTTCAAGTGTTATGAGAGGACACACGAGAATTTCTCGTTGGAATGAAATAGCTTGTTAAATATATCATGCTGTGGGTCATCGACAAGGGTCCTAACAGACCTTTTAAGGTGGACACCTAGGAAACAAGGTGTAAATTTGTCACACCTTGGTAGCTTGCCTCACCTTGTCAGAATTTTTTAGTAATTCTACTATTTTTTTAAACATAAGTTTTATTTAATATTTTTTATTTTTTCTCTCTTTGCTTTTTTTCTTTTTATTTCTTTTCCTCTCTTTCTTCACCTTTTCTTTTTCTTCCTTTTTTTTTTTTTCCTTTTTGTCTTTTCCACTTTTATTTTTTTTCCTCTCACATGCTAGTCAACCTCCCGCCTTCATCTTCTTCCTAAAGCCCTGATCATCCTCTCCCCCTTCCACTGAAAACCCTAATGAGTACCTGTAAATCACAACAACAAAAGCAACTTTCAGCAAAGTTTTTGGTGGTTGGCAAATACTTCAACGATCAACAAAGGTTGTGGCAAAGGTGAAGAAGTAGGAATATAGGAGAACCCATAACTACATCAATTGATCTGTTCAACAGAACAATCAATCAACTTTCGCCAAACCAAAACCTTCACCAGATTAAATGATTTATTGAACCAGCATTGATCCTAGATGACAAATCGTTTGATCCAGCAACATCTTGAAAAATCAAGTCATATCAATGATATTTCAATGACCCAGATTTATTTTTCAATCCTTGCTTCAAGAGTTTCAATTTAAATTTATGTAATTTAACCAAACATTTTATTATGTATAGAAATAAAGGGAAAAAAAGGATTCATATGGTCAATTTCTATAATGAGATCATGACACAAGTTGTTGTAGAATTAAAGAATTCAATTAGTAAAGCACCTCTAAAAATCCTTATAATCAACCATTCCACAATATAATCAAGAGATTCACACCAAAAATCTTCTCAAATGGTCCCACCAACCTTGGGCATTCGGAACATCATCTAACAACATCACCAAGGTGAGAAATCTCATAGTGTTACCACTTCCTAGGAAGACCTACATTGTCTCCTTCACAACATCCTTAACATTAAATTCATTGTGAAAAACTACCATTGATTGATGATCAACTTGTTTCCACATCCTCATCTCAATGGATCACTACAATTAAGAGCATGGTAACACAACCCTATGTTAGGATTAGTTTGGCTCATCAAAGGCTCTATTTGATTTTAACAATTATGCAATACAATCTTAATAAAATGTGCAATTCAAAAACAAATATTGCCAAAATGATGTAACGTTCAAGTTTTATTAGAGCAATATCAATTTAAGTGATGAGCACTAAGGCTTTATGATTTATATCAATCAAGCATAATATGTAAATGCAATCACAATCACATAAAAAAGATACAAAACTTTTATAGTAGTTCATCACTAACGACTAGCCTACTTCTTAAGATTTCACTTGAACCATTTTCACTAATCTGGCGTTGTTACAGGTCAGCACCTAATTTTTTACAAACAATGTTTGTCCAAGATGAACACTCAATCAATATACTTCTTAATCCCAATGGACTCCAAGTGTTTTTCTAAAAAACACACAAATCCTCAACACCCCTTAATCCCAAAGGAGTCCAAGGGTCTTTTAAGAAAACACACTAAATCTCAACACTACTTAATCCCAAAGGATTATAAGTGTTTTTCTAAGAAAACACTTCAAACCTCTACCCTCCTTAGTCTCAAAGGAGTTCAAGAGTTTTTCCAAAAAAACACTTAAAACTTCTGCACTCCTTAATTACAAAGGAGACTAAGTGTTTTTTCAAGAAAATAATTCAAACCTCTACACTCCTTAGCCCAAAATTCATTGCCCCAGATTTAACCCAAAATGTTATTCCATTTTTCCTGACGTTAATCTATTTAAGGACAAGGTCCTAAATACGCTCAGATTGTTGACCTGAAACATTAGCCAAAAATCTTCTGTCCTAGTTTTGCATAGAACAATATCCAATCGATAAATTGTTGGTGCATTCTAGCAGAGATATGAATTCTAAGAATTATTTCTAAGATACAACACATGTAACACTCAACACTCTTATAAATACTTCTTTAATTGACACCTTCAAGATGATCTTGAGGCATAGTTTTCGAGCATTAAGACTGCACCTTCTTCAAACCTTAACAACCCTTCTCCACCTTCTTCAAGTTTCTCTACATGTTGAATTTGTCTTCATAAGCTTCTTGATTGTTTTCCATCTTCAACTTGAATTTCTTAACTTCACTTTGCATTTTTCACCATTTTCCAATAATTAATTGATACTTTTCTATCTAGATCTATCATCAAGTTTTGTTTTATTAAAACTCATGAGAAGATTTTCCAAACACCCTCAACAACGAAGACATCGACAAGGATGCCCTAATCTACCCAAAGAACTTGTTCAACAACTCCCTTCACCACATTGGCCTCCTTTGGTTCAGAACTGCAAGACAACCAGCATTCACTCTTCCAATGTCACACCCTCTCCCACCTCCCTTCATTCTTGTCAAGCAATTATTGGTGTTGATTTCTTTAGCATTGGTGAATCCTTGAACTACCTAACATTAAGGGTTCATTTAATCAATCTAGCTTTACTCATAAAAGGTAAAGCAATTAGTAGTACTTGAAAAAACCTGTCCTTTTGAAAGTATTTTACAGATGAAGCATATGTAAATACTTAATGTAATAATAATGAATAGTAGAAGGCCAGGAACTTGCAGTTAACTGACGCCAGAATCCAGTGTTATTGGTTCTGTCCCATACAGGTAATGCAGATGATTGTAAGAAATTTTGAAATATCAGAGCAAATTGGCAGGAAATCCAGGAGATATTTGGGCAGTTAACAGGTTCCTCCACAGCAAGCATCCCTTCCCTAAAATACGCCGGCAACAGAGTCACATAAAGAAACAAAATCACTCATTTTTAGATGCATATTTGTCCCAAAGAAAAAGTCTTTATTTATAACGAAAAATGATATTTCTTGAAGATGGACGAGCATGGATACCTGAAATTTCCAAGCATGAAGCCAACAGTCTTTTTATTGTTTAGAGAATAACCAACAGAAAACTCACATTTATTTCTATATCCATTCGTCAATGGTGATTGTATTATACCTTCCAAACGACATGGAAGCCCACCTGCAAGATTTTAAGAAATTAAGAAGCCTACTTCTAAATAAAAAAAGATAAACCAAATTCATTAGCTTCTTCAAAACACATGGACTCATATTTTCAATGTTAGAAGGCATATGGAACCACAAGTTTGACATTAGAAATTATTTTCAGCATTTAGAAATAAATGGAGAGAAAAGATTCCTACACCAAATCATAAAAGGGAATAACAAACATCAACCATAAAACTATAAACTTATCTAACTTCATCTATGTACCCCGTTTTTATCTTATCTCTTCCCATTACCATGCAGAGTCCTCAAATTGCCACTTCGTAAACCACAAAAAGGGAACAGAAAGATGGTCAACTGCCAGAATAAAAAACTTTATTATTTAAGGTTCACAAATAGATTAAAACTTGCATGGTGCCATTGAACAATGAGAAGATAATTTGTATTGTTTTGACTAGTAACACGTGTCTCTCCTTCACAAATGGTGTTATCGCAGTATTTTTTATTATTATACACCCTGCTTCAGATATATTTTTTGATAGAAGAGTGAAATGAACTAGAAGTTATACAATGCACTAAGAGGCGGATATTGTAATTTGCAATAACAATGAATACTAATTTTACTACTGTGACAAACTTTTGTGGGATGGTACCAAGGTAGCTTCGTGGGATGTGTCAAAATTCGGTAAGATTATTGCATGTTTCTGCAGTATACCATAAAGTATTTTTTAACAGAAAAGATGAACAAGAGGTACAAAAAAGGGGTAATGTAGGAGAACATACAGCAACAAAAGTGAAAAGAAGCACTAAAACAAAAGTACATAATAGATATCTAACAAAATATACATAGTCCGGAATAAAGTATGAGCCCAGAGAAAGAAAAAAAGGCACACAGCTCTGTTCAGCAACTCAGCAGAGTCCCCTTTAGTGTTTCTGAAGGCAATTTCATTCCTAACGAACCAATTGCTCCAACATATTTCACGAATTTACAACAATAGAACAATCCATCATCTAGGAAATTCACGAGCATGAGGAATATCCAGGGGATCCTCCAAATGAAATTGTCAAACAAATTTCTAAACTCCACTTTGCGAAACACACTTGATGAACCCTCCATGTGGTAACTCATAAGGGCTTGCATGGCCACAAAGCCATCAATTAGAGGAGCTAGTTGAATAAGCCTTTTAATTGTTGAAACCTCACCTTACAAATAGATGTTTTGATGATGTCAAATAATAATACTACAAAAGGTAGACTTGAAGACAAAGATGAAGATAAAGGTGCCCAGGAAAGATGAAGCAAATAAGTAAAATATAAAGCAAATCTGAAGACATGAAGGCAAAGATGAAGATAAAGGTGCTCAAGAAAGATGAAGTAAATAAGTGAAGTATGAACCAGATCTAAAGACATGAAGAAATAAAGAAAGAGCTCGAGACTCGAAGAATCCTACAAAATTTAAATGAAGGTGAAGGCTCTTACTTTTAGTTTATAACTAGAACTAAGAGCATAAATCTTTAGCATAGATCATGTAGGGACACAAAAACCTAAGTGCAAATAGAACACCTCTGTCCAGTAAAAATCGTTACAACATTTGTTTGATGACTAGTATAATGATTTGAAATACCTAAACTTAAGGCACAACTTACACAAATTTTTGTTACAACAGTAAGACCTATCGTTGCAACGAACCTTTATATTTTGGCACTTAGAAATTCTCAATTCTTCCAATAAAAATAGTTGCACCACTTTTAGACCACCGATACAATGGTTTAAGCTAAAACTCTGATCTTAAAGATTTTCATTACAATGATAAGACCTATCGTTATAACGAACATTCATAATGCTAACACTAAGAAATAAGTCATTCATCTAGTAGAAATTGATACAACAGTATTTACCCCACTGATATAGCAATTGAAAAGAGTTAGACTAGAAGGTTCCATTTTAAGCAAAACCATTACCCCATCGATAAGACCTATCGTTACACTATTTTAGAATGACTTTGAGATAATTACTTTTAAAACATGAACCATTACAATGATTTACCCAATTTTACTTTTGTCAATTCGACCGTTAGAGAAAATGGTATAATGGGTTAATTCTATCCTATAAAAAATATAACTGTTGGTACCTTGCACTACACTATACATAAGACCCTTAATCCTACTGATTAAGTACCTTCTAGCACTCTAAGCATATTTATGGCTTGAAACCTCACTAAACACTCTTCTTGCACTCATTAAAGATCTTGTGACTCTTATTTGATGCACAAAGCTTCATTTTCCATCATTGCATTATTAGTTCTGTAAGTGCATTAAAAAATCATTTCTGAGTTGGTTGAGGAGTGCAACTCAAACTCCTTATTATGTTGGTTTTGTGTTCTACCTAAATAGCTTTAGGTCGAGTAAACCGATGCATAAAGGTTTCAATGGGCCAGGTCAAGCTAGGCCAGCCTGTAGAGTTAGGACCCAATCGAGCTATCGAGCTATCGAGCTGGGCTAAAAATTAAAAAATTTTAAATAATCGGTTCGACCCAACTAGTAGGCTCAAACTTGATCAGGCTGGGCAACAGGGGCAAGGGGGGTAGCCTGGGTGTTAACACACCAAATTTACAATCTTGTGTCTTTGCATGTTTTGCTTCTCTCTAAATCTTCAGGATTTAGTTTGATTTAGTCTTTTCCCTACTTAAGGTTTATAGAGGTTAGTCGTATTTCCTATATCTCGTTTTTATCCGAACTTTCAGTAGTTTGCTCAGGAACTTCCATCGTTCCTTTCTATCAATTTCCTTCTCTTTCCTCTCTCTTGCTTTTTTCCAAACTTTCAGTAGTTCGCTCAGGAACCTCCGTCATTCCTTTCTATTAATTTCCTTCTCTTTCCTCTCTCTCGCTTTTTTCCGAAATTTTAGTAGTTCGCTCAGGAACCTTCGTCATTCATTTCTATTAATTTCCTTCTCTTTCCTTTCTTCTATCTTTTCTTCGACCTTTCAATAGTTCGCACAGGAACCTTCGTCGTTCTTTTCTCTCAATTTCCTTTACTTTCCTCTCTCTCGCTTTTCTCCAAACATTCAATAGTTCGTGTAGGAACCTCCGTCATTCCTTTCTATCAATTTCCCTCTCTTTCCTTCTTTTTATCTTTTCTCCGAACTTTCAGTAGTTCACTCAGGAACCTTCATAGTTCCTTTCTTTCAATTTCCTTCACTTTCCTCTTGCTGCCTTTTCTCCAAACTTTCAATAGTTTGCTCAAGAACCTTTGTCGTTCCTTTCTCTTCATTTCCTTTACTTTCCTTCTCGCTCGCTTTTCTCTAAACTCTCAGAAGTCCACTTGTGAATCTCCGTAGCTCTTTCCTCATGGGTTTTGTCATTCTCCTTCTGCCCAACGTTTCTATTCAAACTTTCAAAAGTCCACTTAGTGAATTCAAGATTGGTTCTCTTGAGCTGACAGAAGTTCAAGATTCTTCCTCCCTTAGAGTTGGCAGAAACTCAAGGTTGAGGATAAGATCATCAGTTCTCTTGAACTGACAAAAGTTCGAGGTTCTTCCTCCCTTTGAGTTGGCAAAAGCCCAAGGTCAAGGATAATATACTCTTTTCTTGAGTTAATGACAGCTCAAGATCATTGATTCTCTTGAACTAACAGAAGTTCAAGATTCTTCCTCCCTTAAAGTTAGCAAAAACCTAAGGCTTGAGGATTTCCTTTTTATCCGAATTGTCAGGAGTCCAGTTAGATTCCCTCTCCTTTTCATCCAGACTTTCGAGAGTCCAGTCAGCTTCCTTCTCTCTCCTTTTTCATCCAGACTTTCGAGAGTCTAGTCAGCTTCCTTCTCTCTCCTTTTTCATCCGAACTTTCGTGAGTCCAGTCAAAAACCTTCGTCATTCTTTTCCCCTAATTTCCCTCAGTTTCCTTCAACTTAGTTTTATCCAAACTTTCAATAGTCCATTCAGGAACCTCTGTT
This sequence comes from Amphibolis antarctica, assembly GCA_024699675.1. Lineage (NCBI taxonomy): Eukaryota > Viridiplantae > Streptophyta > Magnoliopsida > Alismatales > Cymodoceaceae > Amphibolis > Amphibolis antarctica. The sequence goes on from JAMKPZ010002043.1 coordinate 17,585, forward strand.
GTTTCTTTCTCTTAATTTCTTTCATTTTCCTTTATCTAGTTTCCTTCGGACTTCAAATATCCGTGTAGGGCCTGCTTTATTTCATCTTCCTCTCTAGGAATCTCATCTTCAACAGATAGTTGGGTTTCGTTAAGTTAATGAACTTAACCGATTTTTCTTGAGTTGCCACGTGGTTCTTGGGAACCAGTCCGATGACGACACGTGGTGGTGGTTATAGGTGGTTGCCATCAGTGGCTTAGGTTTAAATAACGATGTTTGCGAAATCAAGAGGATACATTCACTTTATTGGAATTTCCTTGCGACAATTGCTCCTCCCTCTAGTGCAGTCTTGAGCAACTTGACCGTCGACGATCTCGACTCCCGGTGATCTCTCCTTTGTCGTCGTTTGCAGGTAGGTCTATCCTACTACCCTTTGATTCAATGTTTTGATTTGTAGGTATTTCCTGTTATCTGTAGGTTCGCTTGCTTACTGTGAGCTTATCTACTACTTTGTTGATTCCTTGTGGGTTTACTACTCCTTGTTGGCCCGTTGAACGTTAAATAACAGGTGGTCTGTTGAACGTAGAATGTTAAATAACTTAAATCATAAATCAACGTTCACGTGTTTAACCGAACATTCAACATTCGACTAAACATGGATTTATAACGTTCTACGTTCAACAGGCCAACGACCCAAATGTAATCAAATTTGATGATAGCGTTATACTTATATTATAATTTATAAAGTTATATTATAAGGTTATAAAATTATAAAGTTATATTATATTTATAAATATTTTTAATTTTTTATATAGTTTTAAAATTATAAAGTTAAATATTTAAATTTTATAATTACAATGTAAATTGAATTTAACCAACTTTAATAGTTCAACTGGTTGAAACATTTACTTAATACTTGCAGATTTCGAGTTTGAATCTCCATGATAACTATTTATAACTATCTAAAATAAATGTAAATTGAATTTTTATTTTAAAATTATATTAAATATTTCAAGCCAAGTTGGGCTCAACCCAACTCGATCATCATTACAAGTCAGGCCGGGCCAACCCACAAGTCGATTTCTCCAAAATCCTTGACCTAACCCAACCTAATCATTATTTCGGGTCAGGTTGGGCCGACCCGTAGGCTGATTTTTCCAAAATCCTTGACCTAACCCAACCTGACAGTAGGTCGGGTCAGGTCGGGCCAAGTGGCCTATGGGTGGCCCAACCCTTTTGAGACCTCTACCAATGCATGTACTAGTTTAACCGCTTTTAGGTCAGGTTAACTGATGTATGATCCAAGTTAACCGGTTTTAGGCTAGGTAACTTGTTTCTCCCTAAGCTCCTATTTTTTTCTGAGTTCTTCCAAAGTTATGTTCTAAGTGTATAAGATGTAAAGATGCATTCCCTAGTCTATGCATTTCTAGAGCTTGGATCCTTTTAGTTTTAAGTCTTCATGAGCTCTTCCCTTGATTTTTTCCTATATTTGAATCTTCATCCTTATTTGTTTCATGTCTTGAGCATGTTGATCTTCGTCTTTGTCTTCAAAGCTCCTCGTGCATTGTTATTATTTGACATCATCAAAATATTCATTTAAAGGATGAGGTTTCAACAAGGACTTAATTAGAACAACCAACAGGTGACCCCCACAATAACTGGATAAAACTTGACATCATAAGGTTGGGCAAGGGAGAAATAAACTCTTGTAGAGTGGCTTTGAAGTTGTAAGAGGGAGTCCAAGCCAAAGGATGTATCCAAACTATCTATGGAAGAGAGGGAGAAGTCAAAGGATGAAGAACCACCGCCACTCATGGTGTCTTGTGGGAGAAGGCACAAGAGGGCAAGGGTAGAGATGAAAGTGATTAGAGCAAAAGCCAGGTAACTAAAGGGGTGTAGTTTAAATATTAACCTAAAGTCAATACTGAGATAGTCAAATTTCTAAATGGGTCGGACATCATAAGACCACCTGAAAGCAAAACAATATGCTAATGAAATGAGCACCTGCATGCCAATGGATCAATTGGCACAAAAGTCGATGAAGACAAAAACTCTTGCTAAATGTACAAATATGAGGTGTCTACACATATCCACACATAAGATACACTCTCCTTGCATATAAGGTGTTTCTAATTTAGCCAAAACTACAATAAGTGGTGATTCCCACTTTTATTCCTTTGCTCTATTTTCTTTTAATAAGAAGAATTAAGATTTTCGCAGAAGATATTCTCACCCATTTTATAAAAATAATGTTAAACTCAACACATAGTGTAGTGAGAAATTCTTCCTTCAATTTTGGGGCAAAAATCACAAGAAAAGTCATGGAAAAGGTAAAACAAGGACCAAAGGCAATCTAGGATCTAAGTTAAAGCATGGTTAAATCAAAATACAAAAAAAGGCTCTCAAAACACCATAATTGACCCATTCATGGCCTCATCTAATTGAACAATAAAGGTCTCCATCGTGCAAAATGTGATTACCTTACACAACTTTTGGACCCAACTCTAGAAAAAGTATGTAAACCACCAAAAATCAATATATTCCTCTCCAAACATTTGAAGCACCAAATTGCCAAAGGAATGAAAATCCATGTCTTCCTACTACATCACCAAAAGAATGAACCCCACCACTACGTGTCTCAAAAAGAGTCAATAGTCCCTATCCTATCACCATGGGAGACCAACCAGCCTCAACCACTAGTTAGCCAACTGTAAACATTCCACTTTAAGGTCTAATATTAGTTGATGTCACAAAACGTCAAGAAGTTTAAATAATCAACATATATTTTGGCTTTTAACTTTTTAATGGTGATTGTAGTTAAATGTTTAACTTTTGAGTGGATATAAAAATATTTCTACAAGTTTCTGCAATTTTTACCAACTTTCTGTATTTTTGGATTTTTATCATTTTTTGTAACTTCTATTTTTGATTAAATAAAAATGACATCATTATGATGTAAGTTGATCCAACTACATAAATCAATCAGACTAGTTATTGGACTGAACGAAATAGGAAAAAGGCCTACTGTCTAGTCTGACTCTGAAAAGATAAGGCCAAACCACAATCAATGGCAAGGAGAGGGTACTCACATCTTCCGAGAAACACATCAACCCCTATCATATTGACCACCTTGCCTTTATTATTCTCTCTCAACCTCCACGCAGCTCTATTGGCAACTCTCCACTATCATCTTTTGTTTTTGGTCATTTAAAACATTTTTTGTGTCTTTTAGATAATTTCTTGTACTTTGATACTCTAGCTTGTTAGTATATAGTATTTTTAATGCTATAAATGTCTAAATTATTTTAATTATCTGCAGATGCATATTTTTTATTACTATAGCTTATTGAGGACTTCCATGATTTTACCAAACTTCCACTACAATTTCCACCAAAGTCTGGCATGTTTCTTTTATTCATTGCATTGAAATCAGACACAAAACTGAAGTTAAATTCCTCAATTACTGATGAGTATTTGATATTCCCAACATAGTTAATATGCAGTATTATTATACTAAAAATTTCAAAAGCAAAAAAGTGTATACCTATTTCCCTTGACTTATGAATCCATTCTGGAAGGGGGACAGAATTGGGGCAAGCTTTTCGAGCATTTCTAGTCTGTCATAAGGATGTCAATAAGAAGGAATTCATCTTTAAAAGAAAAGCTTATGCAAATTTAAAAAAATACTTCATAAGAACAAGTAGATAAAACATTTGCAAATAATAGCATCTAAACCATATATATAAAATATCAATGCAAGTAGCAATAAATTAAACTTACAAGCCTTTTGAGGACTTGCAGTAACGCACTCTTCTTGTACTCTAACTGTTCCGAGTACACCATGTCAGCCAGAGGAGTCACCACATCACGAGCACTTTTGGTTTTCAGAGCCAGTCCATCAGCATCATACTTATTATTTGTGTAATGATTACTTTCTGAAACACTTGAAATACATGCAGCAGTGTTATTCTCCTTTTGGTTATCAGTAGATGTTTTTCTGTCTTCAGACAATGTATTTGATATATGTCTCTTTGCAGTAGATCTATGGATGACATCTGAAAGCCTGATATTCTTTTCACCTAAGCTCTTCCCTTTGAACTCCTAACAATTATGAAAGCACCAGATGAGAAGTTTCTTTCTGATTTCCATGTCCTACAAATTTTAGAGAAGATGGAAAATATACTTCAAGTGCAGCATGTAGCTGCTCTTCATCCATGAAGGCCAAAAAACCTACAGTCATGTTCTTCTTTTTCTTTGCCATTTTGTAAATAATACCCTGTATATTCATCAAGATTCAGATCAAAAACATAACCAATGAATAAATGAACCCAAGTGAAGTACAGGAGATATTTTAGCACAGCCATAAAAGAAAAAGTTTGTTCTAATATTTTTTAGGACTAGTTGACAAGCCATCATCAAGCATTCATTCCCATAAGATAATCAATAATTTACTAATAATTTAAAATACTTTCTTTCTATAATAAAATTTATTATGTCACTTTGTCTAGCATGCAATATGTTGCATGCGTGCACAACCCATCATCACATATGCATTGCACTCCCAAATTTGACAATGATCCAGCGTTTATAGTTCAAAATATTTTATAGTTATAAAACACTTATGATGTAAATCACCTTCATAGTTCAAAATATCTTATAGTAAAATAAATGTCATGAAGCATCTCTAGCTAGCTGGCAACAACTCCCCACGGTTAGAATTCAGATCCTATGATTTCAGTTGATTCTCCCTGTTTGTAAGCATTCTATCACTACTAATGTTGTGGCATGTATAAATGTATTTTGGCTAGGACACCAATTTTCAGTCCATATGTCGCTAAAATTTCATGCTTGTTTTTCATGTCACCTGACATCCAACATTTTTTGCACAAGTTGGACCCATGTCAATTGATTTGTGCATGTCAGTACAACATTGTCTTCATTTGGAGTTTTTCTTTCATATTTTCTCACATCTTTCTCCTTTCATCTCCTCTTCCCATTTTCTCTCACAGAACATATACAACAACAGTTGCACATTTTCCAACTGTTAATGACCACCATTACAACCAATCTTTCTACCACTAACCTTTCTACACAAGAGTCCATCAAGAATGAGACCCTTTCTTCTCCAACATTAAGGCCGATTTAGATTTCTCTTGGGTGGTTTTGCTTTTTTTAAGTTTTTACTTAAAGATCTAAATTGTGTTTACATTGAATGTCTACTTAACAACTTGTATTTCAAATGCGTTTATTTGAACATGAAGGCTGTTTATTATGATGTGTACTATTGTATACTTATGACTAAGTTTCAAACCAAAATGCATGGTATTTAATTTATTTCCATGGACTTCTGTGCTTCTCAATGAAGTTCAACATTTCCCATTTTTCAGACCAACATGAACACAACACTTAAATCTATGATCACGACCAAAGGACAAGCCTGCTAACTTAACCAAGTTGTGATGAGATTGCAAAAATGTTGTGGAAAGCAACTTTTCATGATCGACCAACTAAGGACCAGAGTTATTAAGGTGTCAAGCCAAAGGGCCAATTGAAGCACCAACGGCAAGGTGCACACCTTTGTCATTTTAGGTATCACCTAGCTCACCACTTGCCTTATACACCTTAATGATTTTGGTGAAGAGACAATATTGCCTTGTTCTCACTCTAGCAGTCCTTCAAAGAGCTATATCTCACTCCAGCAATCCTTCGAAGAGCTATTTCTCATCCTCTGATGAATCCCCTTTGGCTTAAAGTCTTCTCATTCATATCAGGTAGACAATATGTTAATTTTTTTGAGTTTTATATTCTTATTTTCTTAATATCCTACTATTTTTTCTTGGTCAGATTTTTTGTAAGGATGATGCTTATTTTATTAATAAAACCATCCTATTTACTTTTCTTAAAAATTCTAACAATTTTTCTGATTATTTAATGTTCAATATTTCAACTATTCTAAAATATAAGAACATGTTTTATTCTTTACATTCCTATTTATGTAGACTCTAGTATCTTTTAATGTGTAGATTAGTAAATTAGTACCTCTAGTTTTGTGAACTTATGTTTGAAATTTGATATCTTTTATCAGTACCTTTAGTAAATTAGATGTATTTGGTATTTGATTAGGATACATTGATTATTATCTTCATTCATTGACTTATCATTATGATGTATACATTTCTTTCTTTTATTCATATTTGATTTAATAATGGATGCATTAAATGATTGGATGTTTTTATTTTTTTGTTTGTTTGCTTGTTTGTTTGTTGAAATTTCATCAAACATCACCTTTGCTTCGATCAAGTGGTCATCTTGGCTCTCACTTGAGGTATTTTAGGAGGGGTGTTGTCTTGATGTCTCCTTTTGCATTGATAACTATGCAAAGGTCAATGTAGTACAAGCCATACTTACAGAAAATTTTAATCACTTTATATTTGAACTAGATCATTAAATTATCTAGCATGCTCAAGATTGTATTCAGGCATCACCATAAACATGGAACTTACAAGATAAATAACATATTTTTAAAAAGGTAGTTCACCGGTCAGCAATGAGGGAAGAAAGCAATCATGCAATTTGTATACAGAATGTTAATGATGATTACCATAAATTTAACTTTTGAAAAACATAAATCTTAGCAATAATACTGGAGCATTATTAGTTTCTCATCTCATTTGGTACTAGCATTATATAAATGGTTTTTTCCTTTTTGTTAAACACGAGAACATTATTATGTTCCAGAATCCAATCATTAGAAATGGTTTTTTCCCTTTTCGAAACAAAATGTGTGCAGTCCAAAAACATTTCTTTAAATTTGGAAGCTTAAGACAATGAACTAAGATAACTGTGTAATCTTTATATCATGCGAAGAGAAACAGGGATGATGTACTTAATTGGGATCTAGAATAATTTTACATTAAAAGCTTAACTCATATCATCATCATCATCATGAGAGAGAAAGTACATGCATGTTGATCAAGGAAACCCCTGAGTTTGTTAGAATCCCAACTCCTGGGTAGGCCAGCAATGCACTTTTCTGGAGCGGCACCATCCAAGCATCCTAGTACGTCCTCAAGGTGGGCATCATCGGGAGCCACATCAGAAGGCTCGCTGGGTCTGTCGTCAAAGTGCTGTTCTCCGTCGTCGGCCTTGAAAAGCTTCTTGGCCCTCTGGGAGGTGGGATCCCAAGTGTTGTCGGGCCTGGGGCGGAGCTCGTCCTCCCCGTGGGCGTACTGACATGCATCACCGTGGTTGCAGGATCCAGCCTGGCGTCGGAAATAAGAGCACAGAGTGGTCTTCCACAGCGAGTTAGGGTGGCCTGCATCTGCCTTCTCCTCCACCCGTTTCTCTTCTGCACGTTGTAATTCTCCTTCTGCGTGCCCTCCGTCTGCAACTCTCGATCGCTTCACGGAAGGTGTGGTGTTGGTATCAATGTCATCGCCTCTCGATTCCTCCCCTGCCGCGCCTACGAGCAGTTCTGCCATCGCAACCGCGGCCGCGATTCCTCCCCTGAGACAGGCGAGGGTTTAGGGTTTCAGCCGTTCGTTGAACGAAAAATTGAATATGTAAAAGCGTTGAATATATTAAATTATTTTAAAAAAAAAGAGAAAATGTTTATGTAAATTATTAATCTATGCTATCATTTATCACATATTAAAATTTGAAACTATTTATTTTTGAATTTAAAAAAAAAAATTAGTAGCAGTTCATTGATTTTAACATCAAAGATGAATACGTATTAAATTCAAGTAAAAATTAACTATATATTTATAATCATGTAATGATCACATTCATAAAGGTATTTTTACTCTAACAAGTTCACTCTTTTTGGGCTACCAACAAGCTCAGACGATCAGCATCCACCCAGATGTCCGACTACTACAACCGGAGTTCCGCCATATAAGCTAGCTCAGGGCAGTCAACCTCCCTTCATTAACCTGTTTAGTTTAGTTTAGTTGTTCTATAGGTTAATTGCACAAGGTTTGGCATCCCACACACAAGCGTGCCAGTAGTTGCATCCTCAGCAGCAACCTGTCCGAGTCAACCAATTCCACTGCAACAGCAGAGCTTGGCAACTTCGTCAAGCCTCTCACCCAACAACCAGAAACCTCCAACCGAGATGCCACACAGCGAGGTCGGGCCAGCCAGCTTGTCTAGCCTCCGCAACATCTTCAATAACCAACCTCTCGGGGCAGAGCTAGGGGCATTTCTGCCCCTCCCCCTCTTCACTTACCTGGCAAATTAGGGCAGCAAGGGAAGAATAATGGTCTCGCACCCTAGGTAGGTGGACTCAACCAGCCCGTCGTGTTCTCGTCCAGAACCATCACTGGTTTCCGCCTTATAATGAACCGGCAATTGGTGTATTCACTTGGCTTTCCACCAATCGCTCCGGGGGGCAACTCTATTCAAGCACCTTATCTAGCACCTTTACCTCCAGAACGTTAGCATCCCCATGCAAAACTAGGGGCATTCTACCCTTCACTTGTAGAAGACAAGTACGCCACTCTTTCCCTGCCAACACCATTTCTATGATCTGCATGTCGTACCTTGCACACACAATAGGCAGGTCCATTCTTCTGTTTCTCCGACCGCATTTGCTGCTGAGAAGGAAATGGGTCAACAAGGCTAGCGATGCCTTCATTCCCGACAATTGGTATAGAGTCCGAGTCTCAATCCACCAAAAACCACTATGGTCTTCTCCTTCAGATCCCTTGGGCTTGGCATCCCCAAAGTCCGCCAATCTTCACTTTATCCTTTATTTGATTCTTTGGGAGGTAGAGAAAACATTCCTCTACAACTTTCTTGTCGAGTTTATTTTCAACAAGATCTCAGAATCTATGCATGACACTTTCCCTTCTAGTACCCGCAAGCATGTCGGGTCATTCTCAAACCCTGGTTCTTGGTCTCCCACCCTCTTGGTCATCCGACCTTGCCCAAGGAGGGGCATTCTGTTGATCTCTCATACCTGGGGATATGCAGTTGACATCGTGGTTAGTCTGGGCCAAACATTCAGCCCCTCTTAATTTCGAGTTTGAGTTAAGTGTTGTACACCCAAGTGCCCACCAGGACACCTCGAAAGTTTGAGCCAGTGGTCGGCTATACCAACCGATGGTTGGCTATACCAGCCAACAACCGAACCTCCTGGGTGGAAGTCTCGTTTCATCTTCCACCTCATGCCTCTCGCTCAACGGACCCTTTACTCGTCTGACGGTCTTTGGTCAGTCGGAGATTCCAACCAGAAGTTTCATTTTTACCAACGTTTGGTTTACAGCACTTCCATTTTTTACTTTTGGCCAACCGTAGAGTAAGAGTCGTAATGTTACGGCCAACCGTAGAATAAGGTTCGTAATGTTACAGCTAGTTGTAGGGTAGTACACGAACTCTGATAGTGGAGAGGCAGTGCATTGCCTGGCTCATGCAGTCGGTAGCCGCTTCCTAGGCCTAGCTACACACCAACAGCCAATACCCCAGTCGCGTCCTCACCATGGATGCCAACCGTTCTTCCCAAGGAGGAGGAAGCAGCAGGGCACCACTCGGCTCACGTAGCTGGTAGTCGCGTCATGGATATCCATTTCCTGGTCGCCTTTGATGCACCTTCTAGAGGCATAAGCCCAATTCCCTGACCGCCTCTAATGCACCTTTTGGAAGCATAAGCCCAATTCCCCAACCACCTTTGATGCACCTTCCAGATGTATTGTAGCCGAGACACCAACCCTAGAATGGACTGATCGTCTGGTGGTAGGTGGCCGGCTTTCCAACCTATAAGGTGGATGTTTGACCCCGTCAGCCACTCTTGATGCACCCCTAGAGGCGTGAAACCAGTCTCCAAGTGACTAACCGCACAAGTACAAATCTTTCGACTTCCACGGTAGGAACGACCGAATTTCAACCAAAACAGTGAAAATTCTGCCCTTTTGAGCCAGTTGTTTCAAGAGCACTTGGAGACATTGCACGAGATTAGTCCCTTAGCAGCAGACACAGATATCTAGATTTTTGCAGCATAAACAATGGAATTTTGATCAAAACGGTGGAATTCTGCCCTGTTGCATCGGTCGTTTTTGGAGTGCTCGGAGACTCATTACAATGAACCAACGAGTATCGACCTTCCACGGCAAAGTAAACGAAATTTCGACTAGAGAGGTGGAATTTTGGCCCAGAGTGCTGGTGCCTCTAGATGATTCCAGGTGCTTGGCAAACCCAACCATCGCCTAGTCAATGTAACGTGTGCGACACTTGGCCTTCCAACGCTCAACGGTCCGACTTCACAAAATGTCACGACTTTAGCCTATAAATAGCCCTCCCCTTACCACGAGGGAGAGGTTCGACTCCTGGATCCTACTGCTACTCGAGTGTCCAGGCGTCCCAACATTCGATGTTGACCACCTGCTCCGTCCAACTTTCAATGTTCGTCTGCAGCCAACCATTCGTGTACGAGAGCTCGCCAGCGACGACTCCAACCCAACCTTCCTACAAGTTAGTCATCATCTCCCCCCTTCCCACTGATAGGAAGGGGGGAGATAGATCTTTTATTGATAGCTATCCCCCAAGTCGTCCATGGCTTCAACCAGGGGAAGTCTATTCCTATCTTGGGATCACCCTCGATCCTTCTGTTCTTTTTGTTTTACATGTACATCTCAATACTTCACATGTTATTTTGTGATTGCTTGCAAGTTTTCCTTTTTCCCTGGTCATCCATAGCTTCGACTAGAGGTGAGTGGAAGTTCGTTAAGGCTGGCGGACTTCTCCTATGTTTTATTGGGCTTCCCCTACATTTTATCAAATTTTCGCCTATATTTACCAGATTTCCATCTCGTTTTACCGCCATCTCGACGAATGCCCCGAGACCTGACTCATTGAGTCCTCGTGCGGCTCCCAGATGGATTTATCAAATTTTCGCCTCATTTTACCACCATCTCAACGAATGCCCCGAGACTTGACTCCTTGAGTCCTCGTGCAACTCCTAGATGGATTTGTTGGAGGTCCGCCAACTTATCCGGATTTTTGCCTTTTTCCTTTTCATTTTGGAACTGATTGGATTAGGGCATGTCGGGAAACTCCTAATCGGACGATTAGATCTTCCCTTTCAATTCACCCTGCATTTTAGTTAGCTTGTGCATCAATCACAGTAAGGAGGCCAGCTTATGCTAGGCTGGCTGGGGGTGCCTAACACCTTCCCCACCAGTACCTTAGATCCTTACTCATTATCTCTAAGTAGTAAACCTCTTATTTTAATTTTCTTAGAGATTTTACATCTCATTCCTGAGTTAAAGAGTGCATTCTCTTCCTCTTCTTATTTTCCAGTAAAATAAGGTGGTGACTCCGATATTTTAATTATAGCTTTCAACTTATTTCCTAAGTCCCATGTGCTTGTTATTTTCTTAAATAGCTCCAACCATCATTTAGGTGAAAAGAAGGGTAATACCACCCTCGTCATCGAATTGTGAAAATTGCTATTGAATTTTCTTTGCAGCTTCCCATGTTGCATCACTACTTGATTCTCCTCTCCACTATACGAGTCTGTTGACTGCTGCCCCATCTCTACATTTGGCCAAATGTCTCACTAGAATATTCTCCAATTCCTTGCATTGTGGTTGCCACTAACTTGGAATTTGCTACATCATCACTATATCTATACCCACGCTTTTTTAAGCATTGAAACATGGAAGACAGTGTACATTCATTCCTTCTAGCAAATCTAGCTTTCATTGGTGTCTAGTTTGTCATATTTCCTCCTCATGTTGCTTCTTCTCTTCCTCCTATTGGAACATTGCCCCAATTTTTTTGTGTCAATTCCACTTTTCCTCCTATATGTGTGCTAATTGCATGACTTCCAATAGCAACATCGCTAGCTTACCTGCACCTCCAACCTAATGTCCACTAATGAAGACTATGGTAGCATCCTCTTGGTCATTTGTGAAACTCTATTTAGTAGTTTTTCAAATTGTCCTTGGTATTCCTAGACAATTAAAATCTATTTTAATTTGGATAATTTTGCTAAAGGTTGCTCAGCTCATCTACTCCAAATCTAGGTGTTAGATCTTTAAAGATCTCCCAATCTTAGTTGGGATGCATTACTTCATATCGATTTAGCCCTTAAATGGCCTCTCGTTCAAGGTGCATGGAAGCATACTTAGTCTTTTGCCTTTCAAGGATCTGATAGTATCAAAAAAAAATTTCCACCCTTATCAACCATCCAATGGGTTCTTCTTTGCCTCTAAATATTAGAAAAGTTGGTCATAAGGCATTGCGAAGGTGACCTCACTAGTCTCTTCCCCATTCTTGTCTTTCATCGAATCTTTCTTCCAAATTTGAGATGGCATCGTCAATGCTCATACCACCTCTCTATGCTTGTACAAAGTAGCACTATCTTCATGTCGACGCACGATGTTCTTACTAGATCATGAGCATGAAATCTCTCACTTCCTCTAAATCCATATCCACTACTTCTGCACCATTAAGTTCCTTTAATACGAAGTTGTAATGTTCCTACAACCAAGTCGATTGCCTAACAGACTAAGGCAGATAGAACCTACCTTGTTTAGGACCTATGTCCCTATTAAGAAGAGTTTGGTTGAAAAAACAAAAAGAATAGATGAAAACAAAGATTCTTGGAAAGAGTTACTAGTGGTCAACCACCTAATCAAGACACTAGTCCATGGTGAACCGCAACACAACAAATAACTGGGTGAAATATTGACCTCTTGCAAAGATAGGCAGGACATCTTATTTATGGAATGTTTAGTACAAAATAATAGACTCCATCATTACATTATCCTAACAATTGACTCGATTAAGAGACAAGCAATAAAGCTTGATATGGCTTAAGGAATACAACATCTCTCCTTGCAAACGCAATGATGACGATCCTCAACACAGGATCTATAGGTGATCTTTCATTTCCACGCTTTCATCAACATCGACACTATTCATCACAAAGCAAATCTACCTTTGTCAACGTCGACTCCATTCATTACAAAGCACATCTACTCTCACTAACATGATCAACTATTGTTCCTAAACACTCCATAACCCTCAATGAACTTCATGACCCATTTTATTGATGTTGTTGTTCCTCCATGACTGATCCACTTTTCCCCTTGCCAGAAAAACAATGGAGTAAGATTTGTCTATCTAGAAATTCGTTTTCTTGCTCCTTGTACCACATTTTTGATTTCATTTAATGTTTAATTTCACTTCAAACGACAAGATTAGCTAAATAAGACTCAATCCTTGTAGTTTTGGTGATTGTTCCAATGACTGGGCAAAAAATGCATGCATGGTGTGGTATGGTGCATCCCAAGAGATTGTTGGAGGTAAATTTGATTAATTTTTAAATTATCAATTATTTAAGGGATTTATCGGTTGATAAAATAAAGTTGTTTAATGCATTTTACGTATCTATGACTATGATGAATCTCTTTATTCAGGATTTGTTGCTTTATATGGATAGAGGGCCCAAGGAGCATCACGTAGCCCTTCCAATACAAATACAAATATTGAATGTGTAATTTTGGTAAGCTTTTTTTCAGGGAATTTTAAATCTGCAATTTATCATATGAGATATTTTGTGTTACTGATTTGTCAATGTTGTATTATCTAACATTTTTTATTTGAAATTGTTGTAGGTGAAATTCACCAATGATGTAGCATGATATATGTACTTCATGGATATTGTAAACAATTTTAATTTCAAAATGAAAGTACTATTGTTTTCACATTTACATTTGTTTTGAGGATATTAATATTATAACATTTTTATGTTGCATGAATTTTATTACAAGTAAATGAACATGTTTTGAATACAATTATGTTTTATATTAGTTTGAAATGTTAATGTTGTTAAATGTTTCATAATATGCAATGGGGATGTGATTTATGTGAATTGTGGATGTAGACGTGATTTATGTCATTTATACATGTGAATGTATGGGATTGATGTTATATATGATTATGTTTGAAGTACAACAGCCAATATAATATTTTTTTTTAAAAAAATAAAGAAATAGTGATGGATGTGATTTACAAAAGTTGCGGATTACGTGTTTTCTTTTATGAAATTATCTGTCACAAAAATGTATTAGTGACGGATGCATATCACTAATTAACATTTGTGATAGACTATATCATAAAATGAGACGGACCCCATCCATTACTAATTACCATTTGTGACGGATCCATCATAAAACGTGATAGATGCATCCGTCACAAAAGAGTAACAATAGTAATGGATTCATGTCGGTCACAAATTTGTTTTATTCATCACTAATTCTACACATTTAGGTCTTCATTTTGTTCTGTTTTGCCATCGTGTTAATAATGCTTTATCATATTAAGTTACAAATTCTAATATGGGAGTTTGAAAATGAACAAATTTATCAAAAAATGCATTTATGCTCTCAACAATAGTCATTCCAACCATAAATGTATCTTTAAGATAACAATAAATCTAATTTTGTCTAATATCATATATTCGATTCAACTAAGAGTAGTCTCTAAGAATCAAATATAGATTTATCAAATATATATTTACCAAATATCATAAATCAAATAGGAATAATAAAAAGTAGTCTCTAAGAAAAAGAATCAACACTCCATACTTGACACTGAGTATGTAATAAATTAGAGAACATTTGTTAGATGATGAATGAAATATGCAATAGAAGAGGATAGATAATATTTCATTGAATATTGTCTAAGCCTCTAAGATATCATCTAATATCTCCTATGTAGTGCTTCCACTATTCCATTTCATTTGTACTCATATATAATCCATATCAAAGATGTTCCAGTCAAGCAAGCTAAATATTTGGTTATGGATCCCTAATTTATTGATTACTCTGCTAACAAGAGAAGTGAAACATGATCAAAGGTGATTTGGGGCAAGCTAGAAATTGTAAAATTTGAACATAAATCAATCACCCTATTTGGCCTAAATGCCTTAAACACTCTAAATGTCTTAACAGGTAAAAATCACTAAATAAATAATCACCTAAAGAGTGATAGGTGGGAGAGAAATGACGATGTGAGTAATAAGAGGGAAGACGATAACACAAGTAGTGAGAGGGAAGACAATGACATGAGTAGTGGGAGTGAAGACAACGATGTAAGTGGTCAATGAGACTTGTGCTTGTGTTCAAGGGATGATGATGATGTGAGTGATAGGAGGGAGGATGACAATTGGGGAGAATGGGTGTGCAAACGCACGTGGAGAATGGAGTAGTAGGTGGGAGGGACTGCATCCATGTAGGAGGGATAATGATAGGTGTGCGAACATGCAAGGAGAATGTGTGTGCGAATGCATGTGTGACGTGAGATTGGGAGATTTCAATGATTAGGGTGGGAGAAGGATTTTTATCTATGAAATTTAATCTCAACCTTTGAATTAGACACCTATAAAATTGGTTTACTATAGGTGTCATCAGAAGGTATTTTCCCATAAAACAAATCAGATGATGAGTTAGGAGTGAAATGCAATTTACCTATGAATATGTATCATGATTGATAGTCAAGTTATCATCTTCATTATTGGCAATCAAATCTTTCCCAAATGCACCAACATATTAAGGTGGATTATGATTATATATATTTATGAGTTGATTTTTGTAAGGACAATCAACCCTTGTACTAGGTGATCAACATATATGTTGCTACATAGTAACTTGTAGACATTCATGAGCAATTTTTTATAACTCCAAGAGTTGGAAAAAAGTTGAAGTTAGAGTTAGTTTCATAAGTAAAGTTAAAACGACATAATAATTTAGATTAACACCTATAAAATTATTTTTCTATAGGTGTCTAATTCAATGATCTAAATTAAATCTAAACCATCTAAATTTTACCTTTAACCCTAATAAAAAAAACTCGTCCCCACACTCACTGCTAACTGGTCGTCTCTTGCATTGGCGCCACATCGACCCAGGTCTTTTGCCAACCCATATACCAGTCAGTGGAGAAGCGATGTAGCCAACGGTGGTGGGACAAGGTGTTCCTATCTAAGGCGTACACGGTGGGCGTCTCCCCTGTGGGCGTGTGCAACTTCAACCTTTTCACCTCACATGGTCGTCAGTGTACGTTGTCACCACTGTCGTGGTGGCCATGCACCTCCCCTTCTTCAACGACTCCCTAGGTTTATTTGGGGCGTTCGCCTTCTGGCCCCTCACTATCTACTTCTCATGTTTGTTCGTGGATTATTTCTTTTTATTACATTGGTAGAGAACCAACCATGTTTTCCATTATCAGGTAAAAATTAATCTTGTAACAATTAATTAATCCATAAGAGCAAGCTAGCGAGCTCAACGTGTGTGTGTGTGTATGTCTGCTTGGGTGCAAATGCAAGTGAAATTATTCACATCTGCAAATTTTATTTGCTTGCAAGTGCAAGTGAAATTACTTAAGTTTAGATACTTATAAAAAAACATTTTTATAGTCATCGCCAGAAAAATAGCTCCCTTCCTTTTTCTCCCTTAAGAAAAATTTCAAACATACATATATTCTAACACATCTTCGCTCATATTTAAATTACTAAGGTGATATTTTAGTGATTAGAAGACTTCTTGTTAAATTTTACGGTTTGAGATTTAAAACTTCTTTAACACCGTAAATTAATAATTTTCGAACAATTAACACATCTTGCTTGTGACATCAGGGCATTTAACGGTACTTTTTGGGCATTTAATATTACTGAAGATAAGTGATTAGCAGATAATTCAGCAAGGTTGCTGGACGCAGCCGCGCGAGGTGGGTGGCTTGCTGGATCATACCATGTAAGAGCACTCATGGAACTCGAGTTCATCGAGTGGCAGCTTCTTCGGAGGGAAGGGGCAAGGAGGAGCTCCTGCTTCGCCTCTCAGTGGCGGGCATGTCGGAGGCGTCACGCCGGAGGACACCCCTTCAACATCGGCGCAGGTCCACGGCAATTTCTTCTTACCCACCACCTGAATGGTGGCGTTGGAGATGCATATCCCGGTGAAAGGAGCGCCGTGGATTCCCTCCAGTCGTCCGGCGATGCGCACGTTATCGGCCACAATATCCCTGAAGTTGATGCCACCGATCGCTGGGATGGCGTTTGGATCGTACCTTTTGTCCGGGTGGTCGCCGTAGGCACCGGTCATCCGAAAGGCCCACTTCATTGTGCTCATCACCATGCCCCTGACGAACACGTCCTTCACGTACCCTCCCCTTCCGACGGCTGTTTTCACCCGGACTCCCGACTCGGAGTTGATGGCCGTGATGTCCTCGCCTCGAACATCTTCTATGCCGCCCGACATCTCGCTGCCGAGAGCAATGACCGCGCTTGTCGGGGAGATGCAGGTCAGCCTTCTGACGGTGATGTGTTTGCTCGGCATTCCGAATGCCACCCCGTACTCGTCCCACCCGCTCTTAACCGCCACGCAGTCATCGCCAGAGACAACGTAGCAGTCCTCGATCAGAACATGGGAACATGAGTCTGCAACAAGGAAAGGTACTTACTGTCTTCGATCAATCCAAAAAATTGAAAGATTAACAAAAATGCTCATACAATGCACAGTCGAATTTTCAATCTCGAAATCAAGTAAACTATCCGAAAGATTCGCTCAATTCATGCATTTCTTACATTTACAGTACGAACAAAAAACACCATCCATACAAGGATATAATTTATTGTTTTAGGTTGTCTTTGTTTAAGAGGTGAGATGAGATAAGATAAAATTTATATTTTTTATGAAATTACATGTAAATTTTTCATATGATATTTTCAGTATAAAATATTAAAATTATTTAATAAATGTTATTGTACAAAGTTAAGATATATAATAAAAAACGAAAGTATAAGTAAATATGGTTTAAACAAATAGAACCTTGACACTGAGATTTCGTTCTGTTTCTTGCCATACAATCATGCTAATTAATAACTTCCATTTTCGCTACCTGGATTGATTCCATCTGTATTGGGGGAATTGAGTGGAGCCAAGATTGTGATTCCTTTCACAATGACATTGCTGCATGAAGTAACCATTCTCATCGATCAGTTTTATTTGAGGATGAATCAACCCAGCAATAAAAAAGATGAAAATCCCAGGAGATAGAATGCAATTCTGCAAAGTTCATATATATGGATGGACAGCACGTATGTCACTAGTGCACGACCTGCTGTAAACGGGATGAATATTCCAAGAGGGCGAGTTGAGGAAGGTCAGATTAGATACAAGGATCTGATCTGAATACAACATCTCCACGAGGTATCCTCTTGTATGCTTGAGTTTTTTACGATGAAACATTTTCCACCACTTGCCTCCCTGCCCGTCGACAGTTCCATTGTCCCCTGCACATCATTAATTGGTTAATTCAGTAGCTTCTAATTAATTAACATGCAAGCTGGTTGAGTTGAGAAGCTCTGCCTGTGATTATCACATCAGTGAGATTGTACCCTACGATGAGGCTACTGAATCTTCCACCAGGGGCGTCCCTTCCTCGGCCATAGGAGGGCAATGGGTCGACAAGCGGCCATTCCTTCGTATCCTGAATCAAATTAATCGACAAACATTTGGTGATAAAAATTTATATATTAAAATTTATATAATAATAATAATATTAGAAGTAATTTTAAAAATTATAAAAAACTGAAAAAAAAAAGCTATGTAAATTATATTTGTCTTCTGTTTTTTCAAGTGCTTCCAACCGTGAACGACAAAACAACAGAAAGGCGATCAGCGCAGAACCGGCAGAATGACAGCAACTTTTTCTTCAAATTGCAATATAGACCCTACTTTATTGGCACGACGCACTCCAGAACGGACGAATTTCAAGGGGGTTCGATGCAAAGAACCAAAGAGAGAAAGAAGAAGAATTTTAATTAAAGAATTTTTTTTCAAACTTCAAAAATTAAATAAGATTAAAATTAAAATTATTTTTAAAAAACAATTAGAAGAAGCTGACGAAACCTGTGAGCCAAGAATGACAGCGTCCTTGTGGAGGTAGAGGGTGAAGTGGCTGGTGAGGTTGAAGGCCCCGGTCACCCACTTCCCCGGTGGGACGTAGAGCTGCCCGCCCCCGCTGCCGGAGAACCGGCTGAGGTGTTCGACGGCGGACCGGAACGCCCCTGTGTTTGACGTGGAGCCGTCTCCCACGCCCCCAAAGTCCGCCAAGGAGACGGTGTGTTCTCGGCACGTCGTGGCCTGCAGGTACTTGAACGCGCGCGCTGGCCGTCCGTGATTCTCCTTCCCGGCGACGAACCGGCACTCGGCGACGTCGACCAGGCCGAGAAAGGCCAGCGAGAGAAGGAAAGTGGCGGCAGGGACCTGCTGGGAGGAAGGGGTGAGAAGCGAGAACAAGTCAAGCATGAAGGAAGAACGATGTTCTCACCGAATGACAGAGAGAGAGAGAGAGAGAGCGTTACGTACAGAAAAGGATGGGTGGTCTCCTCCGCCGGTGGCCATGGAATGAGTGGAGGAAGAAAGCTCTCAAGGTTTGCGCTGAAAGAGGTGGAGGGGCAGAGGAGTGGGGAGAGAAAGGGGTTGAAGAGCTAAGGAGTGTGGGACTGTGGGAGTGGGTTGGGAAGGCTCACATGCAAAAATTAGGCAGTTGTCGTTTTCAAGATGCTTGCTTGTCAGCTGGTTTCACACGTATACTTGGCGTATTAAGGTTTCGTTTGTTTACGTATTTTTTATTATATATTTTTATTATTATTATATATTATAATAAATTATAATAATTTATAATAATATTTAATAAATAATTTTAATATATTATATTAAAAAATTATACTAAAAAACTTATATCGTAAATCTTATAACTTCTTATAAAAGGTAAACCTTTACTTAATTGAAAAAGTGAAGAGGTGGAAGAAAAAAACTCTCACAATTTGCTAAGAGGTGGAGGGATGGGGAAGAACACTTAGAATCTATGAGAAGAAGGTTAGCATACACCAACATAAGATGATGAAATTGGTAGAAATAATAATCTCGAAAAACTATGCTCCAAGTAGAGGGCCCAGCACGACACGAAATTTTTTTCATGCCATGGGTTGTACCTGGGTCAGACCCTTAGGTTGTTCATGTCATGTCGACATGATACGAATTCCAACATGAAATAGGCACAGTCTGGCCTAGTATGAGACTATTAGGTGGGTCGCGAAAGGGGGGAGGGGAATGCCGGTCGCCAAGTTGCGGGAGAGGGGGGACTCGGTCATTGGTCATCGATTGTGTCACTCGCGTGAGTGGGAGGGGGTTGAATGGGTCGTGTGGCTGGTGGGGGGGATGGGCCGTCGGGTCATGCGACCGGCAGGGTGAACGGTCGCGTGCGCCGATGCCTAGGAGGGGGCTGAACGAGTCGTGTTGCCAGCGGGGGGGATGGGCCGCCGGGTCATTGGGCTGGCCGCTAGGTTGTGCGGCCGACGGGGTGAACGGTCGTGTGCGTGGGAGGAGGTAGAACGGGTCGTGTGGCTAACAAGGCTGTGAGGGGACGGGCCGCTGGGTCATTGGGCTAGCAGCCAGGGTGAATGGTCATGTGCACTGGTGCGTGGGAGGGGGCTGAACGAGTTGTGTCGTCAGCGGGGGGAATGGGCTGTTGGGTCACTAGGGCGGTTGCCTGATTGTGCGGCCAACAGGGTGAACGGTCACGTGCATCGGAGGAGGTAGAACGGGTTGTGTGGCCGGTGGGGGGATGGGCCATTGGGTCATTGGGCCAGCAGCCAAGGTGAACGGTCGTGTGTGCGGGTGGGCGGGATGGGCCACTAGGGAATTGTGCCTAGGTCGGCTGCTGGGTCACGACTTGCAAGGTGCAACGTAGTAATGGTTGGCACACTTCCGCCCAATGGGGGGCCCACTTCTGCCCAACGGGCGACCCAATTCCACGCAACGGGCGATCGACTACCGGGTGAAATGGTCAGTTGCCGCCTCAATAGCTCAACCAATTTTTCTCTATAAATTGAGAGAGTTGGATTTTATTTTTCACCCAACTCACTCCTCATCTCCTTCACTCCAAATTCTCCAAACTCCAATCTCAATTCTCAATTTCTCAAATTTTCTTACTCAAGTCACAAACAATGGTACACTACCAAGGC
>JAMKPZ010002044.1:0-45965 GCA_024699675.1 Amphibolis antarctica
CATGGCGTCGTTTATTTTGACTCGTAGAGTATTTTAATTTTATACCCTTTTCTATGTATTATTATTATTATATAAATCTTTATATACGAATTTTTTTACTTTACATAAAAAATCAAATTTATTTTAAAATTATTGAGAAAAACAATACCTCTGCATGTATGTCCAACGCCTCTTTTCCGGAGAAAATGCAAACTTGACAGACAAGCGTCACAAGTGACAAGCCTAACTTCTATTGGATTATTTTGAAATGCAGAAATCAAAAATACCCAGATGACCTTTCCTTGTTTGTTGATTCACAAAATGCCACTAACCCTGACATTATTCTACTTACACATCTCATTATTTCACAGTTTCCAACTATTCCAAACATAATACGATATGTCAATATATATTCTATTATCTATCAATATAATATATAATGAAAACGTATATTATTATAACATATAATATGAAAATAGTTGAGTTGATCGTTTGGATCGTCTTTACCGAACAGGAATATGAACTGCTTGACTCGAAATGTTGTCCTGCTCAAATATGAACACAGTCGTGATACCATCCTATCATTGAAGCAAAATCAATCTCTTTGAAGATAATTCAGAAAATATTGATATTTTTTAGAAAAAAGAAAAATATTTAATAAATTATCCACGCTTATTCGAAAGCCGATACTTGTTTTTTTTTTTAAAAAAAAAAGAAGAGCCAATGGGAAGTCCCCGTCAAATGAGTTTTATATGGAAGGCGAAATGCTAAATCCCCACTAAACTCTGTAGGACAACAACAGTGATTACAACGGAAGTACAAAGCACCATATACAAAGCGGCTTTGGTATTGAAATAAGCAAACAAATTGACCATATATTCAGATTGAATGGAGTACAAAGCGATGAACTGCTCCAAACGGATCAGCGGGAGCTGAGCAAAAATAGAATTCCACCATCCCCTCCCTCCAGTGAATAGCTTTAAGCATCACTCCTTTAAGAAGCAGACAAACCCCAGTTGGATCTTGCAGGAATGCGCCTTGTCATCTTCACACCAAATGGATTGTTCTTACTCTGTACGTCAAATCAAACAAACACCATCAGAACCAGCTCAAACCACCCTGTTTATATTTCATAGGGGAAGTCCCTCTTTACCATTCTGTATAAATAGACGTCAGGACAAGATTAAGCGGAGTTGCAGAGGATCCAAACTTTGTTCACGTTTTTGGGTTAAATTTGAAAGAGAGATTTCAGTACCTTAGAGCAGGTTCCAAGCCTGACGTTGCAGACGGGGTATTCATGCGGGCAGCAGCTGTAGTGATCTTCACAGCAGGAGGCTCCCTCAAGAGGGCAGCATCCCCAGGCGAAGCAATAGCTACCGTACTGGAAAATGCAGCAGCAGGTGGTTCTCTCCGGGCAAGAATAGTAACTGTCGCAGACAGTTGGGGGCACCACAGGGGAGGGTGGTGTTGGACCTGGGTTTGGTGGGTTAGGGCCCTTCTTGATGGGGTAAGAAGCCTCCATTGCGATACCACACTTGCCGGTGCTTGCGGCGATGTTCCGTTCCATCCTAATGTATCCCTCCTCACCCCAGCTTGCCCCCCATGAGTTTCTCACAATCCAGTAGTCCTTGCCATTTTCGGTTCCATACCCTACAGCGACGACTCCATGATCCAATTGTGTTCCACATTGTCCAGTGAATATGCCCTGTGCGAAATAAAGGATAATGAATTGCATAAGAATGCCTATCGTATTTGCTCAGCTTCAATGGAAGAGAAATTCGACCTTTGGATGGAAGTGGTGTTTATTACATGACATCTGATGGGTTAACATGTAAGCCTATCAAAAATATCAATCATGTAATACGATAATGTTTGACAACCTACACGCTAGCAATACTGAAAACAAATTACTTGCTTTCTGTGAAGACCGTACTTGCCGCCATGTAAATAAGAACCATCAAATGATGCATCTTCATTACCGTTATTAATAATCCTCACCAATGGACCATATTTAATACTAACAGAGCTTTTAAAAAATTTAAATCTTTACGCCAGTAATTTGTCAGATTAATAAATACTGAGGTGGCAACCAGAAGCCTTACCGACTCGTATAATTGGAATGCACGACCACCAGCTTCAATAGCAATACTCACAGGTTGGTTGACAACGGCTTTTGCCAAGGACTTTTCATCATTGATGGGAACATCTTCATAAGAGTCGATGGTGACAACCTTGGCATTCTTCTGCTCAAACAAAATGAAGAGCGTAATGTAATACTTTTGCCAAATCAAGGGCGAGAAACGCAAACATCCAGCCCAACACATGAAAATAGCAAAAGAATGAAAATCAAAGACTGCTTGCCCTCAACGTGTCACATCTGCCATCACGGCCAGTGTATGGGTAATCCTTGTCGGTGTCGATCCCACCATTCTTTATGATGAACTCAAAGGCATAATCCATAAGCCCACCATTGCAACCTTGGTCGTACGTGGTATCACAGTCAACCAACTCTTGTTCTGAGAGAGTGATCAAGTCGCCTGTAACTATTTCATTAATGCTCTCGATAGCACCAATGGTCGAGAAAGCCCAACAACTACCTGCAATTGTTATAAATATAGAGATTTTTACATCAGAATCTTAATTCCGATAGCAAAGTTATAACAATAATCCGTCAAAAATTGGATTACTGCTTCCATCACGCAGTGGTTGATCTAGTTAAAGAAGATAATTGGAGAATCTAGTCTTCAAGTAATATCATTAGCAATAATCGCAAGACTAACAGAATAGATGAATCGAGCATAAGCCGAATTAAGAAGAAAAGCCTCTTTTAAAAACAAAGAACAATATGTTTATATTGAGTAGAAGATTTTTTGGGGCAAAAATGAAAAGTCGAACAAAAGGGAACAAGGCCAGAGCATGCCGTCCAATCTAAAAAATTCACCATCCGAGCATGCCAATATCAAATAAAAACCAAAGCAACAGATGATCTACACGTCCGATGAACGACACAATATAAAATTACCGACGAGCACCAAAACCATCATCCACCGTTTGGTGGAGCAACCTGACGACTACACCGGCAGCGGGGAAAGGTGGAAAGAGGATTTCCAAGCGGAATCTTGACTAAAGTTCAACAAAAAATAAAGTTCCATTCAAACGAGAGGCCTTTATTAGTGCCAAAAAATACCAAAACGTCACGAAATCCATGGCTAATACTCATCGTCGACATACGGAAATAAACCGACTAAGAAAACGAAAAATCGCACAGCAAAACCACGATTGCAAAAGGATAAAAATCGCAATTCTACAAAATATGATAACTCGCTGATTTGTTGGAAAGAGAAGCATCTCAAACAAAGGAAGCAACGACCAGAATGAAACGACGAAAAAAAAATCACAAAAACAGGAACAGGAACCATCACTCACCACAACTGCCCTGATCCTTGACGGCGGCAACGGCACCCTTGGCCCTCCAGTCCACCGACTCGGGCAGATCATCCCCTACTCTATACAAATACCTATCCGCCCTACTCTTCCCCAGCCTCCCCTCCCGATCCATCCTCATCCCGAGGTACATCCTCCTGAACTCCTCGTTGCTCAGATCCGCGAACTTGTTGAGCCCCACGGTGTACGAGTGCCCGTTCTCCGGCCTGTTGTGCTCCTCAACGAACCTTAGGTTGTCCTTGAAGATCTCGAACCTCTTCTCCACCTCGTCTTCCACCCCGTTTCCGTGGTTCTTCCCGTTCTTCTCCCTCCACGCGTCGTACATGGCCCTCACCTCCACCTCCATGCGTAGAACGCTCCCGCCACCACTGCTCCCGGTGGCGGCAGCAGCAGCAGCCACGGCCAGGAGCATTAACATCAGAAACGGGATCATCTGATTCATCTTCACCATGGGAGGCGAGCAGAAACGGTGAGAGCACTGAGAGAGGGGAGTTAAAGGTGTTGGGTGGGGTGACTGCCGAGAGCGAGAAAGTCTTATGCACGGTAGAAGATTCCGATCGGTTGGAAGAATTTGGACGGCAGAGATCTTCTGTGGAGGTTTGGTCGTGTGAACGACGGTCGAGAGGGAATCTAGGTGGGGCCCGCCAGATAGTAAAGTATCTTGCACAGGTGCGAAGATAGATAAGACGATAATTTTTTTTCACACGAAAATGTTGCGGTGTCGCGAGAATCTTTATTTTCGGAAAGATAAATAGAATTAAAAAAACAGTAAACGAAAGAGATAAATAAAAGTATCATTTATTTACTAATTTTTATTATATTTTTTTAAAATATATATTATAATAATTAATAATAATATTTATCTAATCATTTTAATATTTTATATTAAAAAATTATAACAAATACTTATATCACAAATATATAAATTTTTAAAAATATTTTATATTTTAATATTTTAAATATAATTTCACTTTTTTTTATAATTATGAATTTAGCAATTATTGAGAAAAATTAGGCAAATGTAAGAAGTCAAAAAAATGATATAGTGATAAAATTTTCATAAAATATTTTTTGACTTAATAAATAAAAAAATGATCAAAAAAAATTTATATTTACATAGTGATAAAAAAATTTAAAATTTTCCGTAATACATAAATACTTAAAAATTCAATTTTAAAAAAAAATTATCGTTTTTCTTGAATTTACACAAATTCATACTTAAGTTTTGATTTTACTACTACGTACGTAAAATACTTCGATGATTAAAAAATATTTAATATTAAAAAATTTATCGATGATTGTAAAATAAAAAACTAGAGTTCATTTAACTATAGTTTTTTTTATTTACAAGATTCAAATTCTAATAAAAAATCAATTACTTTGGAGGCCTTAGATCAAATTATCTACGAAATAAATGCTTAGGTTCCATTAAAAGTCAAGATATTCTAATGACTTAAGGTAGCGGACTATATTTTGCATTTTAGGCAATATTTGTATATTTAGAATTAATAAGAAATAAAAAAAAATAGTTAAAATTTTTATTATTTTACATTTTTTATTAATTCTAAATATATAAATATTACTGTGTTTGTGTACGTAAAAATCGTGAAAAAAAAACTATATTTTCAATTATTTGTCAGATGAAAATTTTGAAAAAAATTTCAAAATTTTTATTTATATATGTAGGTTA
The DNA here is from genome assembly GCA_024699675.1 of Amphibolis antarctica. Classification (NCBI taxonomy): domain Eukaryota; kingdom Viridiplantae; phylum Streptophyta; class Magnoliopsida; order Alismatales; family Cymodoceaceae; genus Amphibolis; species Amphibolis antarctica. The sequence continues at coordinate 5,114 of JAMKPZ010002044.1, forward strand.
TTTTTTTGACATTTCCTACCCCTAATATGAGAAAGATTCGTTAACATTTGTTTTCAACTACTTTTCTTTAATTTTACGATACTTTTTAACAAATATTTTCTAACATTGTTGTAACTATCTGTCATTATCGTTGTAATCATATTATTTTTCTCTGATGTTGTCTAAAATATCTATGATTTGTCTAAATTCCTTCTTTTTTTGTATTTTATCATTCTTCCATTCACATAGATTTTTTCTTCTTCTGATCATTCGTTTGCATATTCTCTTAATGCTGCTTGCTTCTCTCATTCTCTGGCCATCTTCTTTCTTTTACATTTTTTTGTTTCTCTTGACATAATAAATCCCCCTTCTACATTGACAATATATGTTAAAGAAGTACGTCGAAGATTGAGTCAGCAGAAATAAAATATATTAATAACAACAAAATATTATAAAATGTGTAAATTTTTTGAAATTTTCGTACCATGAATAAATAACCTAAAAAAAAAAAAAATTCCTAATTTTTTTTTTCTATTTTATAGATTTTCGATATATACAAATAAATTCTAATATAAAATATAATACTATTTGATCGATTGTAACTTACGACGTTTTCTTTTTACTTTTATGATTGAAATCTTAAAATTATTATTATTATCATAAAAATTATATATGGTTATTTTAATTTTCTGTGAAACTTGTATTTTTTTTGCGATAACATTGTTCACTTATTTTTAATTCCTTTCTTTGCCGTGTCAATTATGACAACTGTAAAAATATCTGCACAACGTAGAGGAATTATATAAATTAATTATGTAGAATATTTTACATATATTTTATTTATGCATTTACACGTAAGATGATGGAAACGGTTGAGTGTTGGGATAAAACTATTATTTAAATAATAAGCAGTAAAAAATAGAAAAATTATTTAATAAATAATATTATAAAATATTATAATAATAATGATTACATGTAACGTCACAACCTGCCTCCATTCAATTACCATTTCCTCCCAAGGGACTTACTTGTTTTATTTATTATACATTTAAATTGTACACATTAAATTAATTAAATAATAATAAAATATATAATAAATTATAAGATAAAAAAAAATAAAAATTATATAATAATGATGATATATAAAAATTTAAAAAGGAGAAGAAAAAATTTCTCCTTTTTAAAGAGAATAAATGAAATCTCGCAGTCGCCCAGGAAATATATAACACATGCAATTCTCCACGTCTTTCTTTCTTTGTACACGTTCTTCTTGCAAGCAAGTGATTCAAGATTGCTAACGATCAGCTCCATCGTCCCGCTGTCGATAGACGCCAGGTTTCTTGATTCCGCAAGATATTAATTGGGTATGTCCCTATCGACGTCCATTACACTTCCAACTTACACACAACCTTGACAACTATGAATATCATTGTGACTTCATTTAAAAATAAGATTTGTAAAGATTATTATTTTACAAAGTCACGTTGTATAATATTTTCGTCAAACACCGATTTACTATAATAATTGCAGTCATTTTTTACTGTACATTTTCGTTTTGAAATGTCAATTTGCTACGACGCTTTTTTTCGTACGCAATCAACTCAAGCCTTGGTTTATTACTACAGTAATTGCCCCACGTTAGGAGAAGTACGCATCAGGCGCATCCAACCTAACCTTGGTATAAAACAAAACCTATGTAATTATGGATTCAAATCTCACATTTAACAATATATATATAAATTATATTAATATTATATTAATTTTTAAAAACTCTTCTTCCACTTGCCAAGGTTTCTTAATAAAGACACATCTAATGTCATACTTTGGATTGACATTCATTCCCAACTTTTTTAGCAATATCTATGCTGGGTACCGCATCTCTTTTCATTTTTGCCGACTCTTGCTCTTTCGGCAATTTTTTGCAATTAGGAGGGTTTTGTGTATCTTGAAAATTAATATTTTTTTTAAAAAATTTATTATTAAAATATTAAAAATTAAATATAATTTTTTTTAATTAAATATAATTTTTTAAAATTTTTATAAGATACACAAATGATCCTATAAATTTTTTTATTTTCGAATTTTTAATATTTTAATAATAATTTTTTTAAAATTTTTTCTTTTTATTAATTTTCAGAATGAAACCATAATACTATGTCAAGCCTTTGATAAAAAAGATTCTATGATCTTTTTACTATGTAATATTAAATCTTTACAGTAATTTATCAAATCTCTACGGTAAAATATTAATTTTAATATAAATTTTAATAATACTCTACAAAAAAATTTACATTAAAAAAATTCATAATAAAAAAATCACTCTACTTTTTTTTTCTTTTTTTTAAACCAAACACAATTCGTCCACTTTTACTTTACTTTTCTAATGATTGTTATTGCTTTCCTGTAAATTGAAAAAATAAATACATAAATTCCTTAAAACGTAACTTACGGACTTAAATTGTCAAATCGATTCCAAACTTTTTTTACAGTACCATAAATAACTATATTAAATTACCAAAATTAGAATTTAATTCAAGGTCAATTTAATAGATCATTATTACTATATAAATTTTCATACAATTATTACTGTCTAAAATTTTCATACGTAAATTTTCACTTTAATTCAAGGTCCGATACACTAGAGCCGATTAATCTGCATTACACAAACAAAACATGAACCGACGACCGGCTAAGCCAGACTAGTCATAGTATATTAGAGGATGATATATTACCGTCTGCATTGCAGCACCAAGATCAAAAACATATTTTGCTACATCAGACATTCACCACATTCTCAGCCGTCTTCCTAGCCATTTAGGGGATAAAACGTCCAGCACCAAATATACATACAGCTACAGAATTTTAATAAATAGCATCTTCACGGATGTAACATAAATGGTGCAAACAAAACGTTGACCAAATCCCGCCCCACAGTACAAGAAGGCATACAGCAAAGATGGAATGGGAATCGTGCAGTAAAACCCCCACTATTGTGCACAGTATACCTGGAATAAGATACCGGGCATAGTTCAAAGAGCTCCACGAAAACAAAATTTAAACAGCCTTACCGGTGTATAATACCATGCGTTCAGGTCTCAGTTTGAAAACACATCAGAGAAGATCCGCAACATTTGATGGGAGCTCCTCAATCACGACATTGTAGAACTTCTGGATATCGAACAGCATCCTATCATCATCACGGGTGATAAAGTTTATGGCAACTCCCTTCCTGCCAAACCGCCCACTTCGTCCAATACGATGGAGATAGTTCTCCGGCTGGGTCGGCAAATCATAATTTATGACAAGTGACACTTGCTGCACATCAATACCACGGGCAAGAAGATCTGTCGTGATGAGAACACGAGAAGAACCAGAACGGAATTCACGCATGATGATATCCCTCGTGTTCTGATCCATATCACCATGAGTGGCCGATACCGTATGGTCTCTGCTCCTCATTTTGTCAGTGAGCCAATCAACCTTGCGGCGAGTGTTCACAAAGATGACACTCTGGGTGATGGCCAAGGTTTCATAAAGATCGCAAAGTGTCTCTAGTTTCCACTCTTCTCTCTCAACATTGACGTAAAACTGCTTGATGCCCTCTAGGGTGAGCTCGTCTCGCTTCACAAGAATCCTTACAGGCTTGTTCATGAATTTTCTAGTGATCTCTAAAGCCTCGGGGGGCATAGTAGCAGAGAAGACTCCAATTTGCACCTTCGATGGAAGGAGCTGGAAAATATCATAGATCTACACAACGAAATAAATGGTAGGAAACACGTAAATTCATACACCAATAAAAGGTAAGGTTCAATGTTAAGATAATATATCTCACTAAAGAAAGTTATCAAAAAAGAAGAAGCAAATGACAATTTTTCACAGGCATACAATTAAAAAATCATGCCCAAATATTGAAAACAAAATCACATCCACATCGCTGATAGTTACAGCAATACTCAAGATTAAAATAAAGATGCTAAAAAAATAAAAGAAAGTAAAGAAGAACCAAGCCAAAAAATAAAAGACCAAATACAATGATCCACAACAAAACCCCAAGATGAGGATCCTAAATAGTGGCAGACAAAAACATGCCAGAAAAACAATAACATGAACTTAACTACAAAACTAGTTGTCTTACGCTCATCTTCAACTTAACCAAAAGGCATGACAGGTTACCAGATTCGGCAATTGTTTTCACATACACCAATGAATAATTAGCAGAAATAAACACGGTGAGATCGTGAACATGAATTCCTGTCATCGTTAAATTTTCCATTAGATTGCCACAAATATAAAAATATAGATAAATTCTTACTGTGAATTTACCTACCACCAATTAACAAGAAACCTAACAAAACCAGACACAAAAACTTGAAACACGTCATGAAATGAAGAAACTTTTTAATAAACCAACATAGCAAAAATCTATGCATTATGCACAAAAATCATAAAAATAGTTTATGTGATAATCTAATGGGCAGGTAAAAAAGGAAAGTTGCAGAATGGAGAATGTATAAACAAAGGGAACCACACAAGCACCTTGCCACTCATAAACAGTAAAAGAAAGTAAGGAAAGCATGGACTACAGAGATGTATGTGAAGAAAACCTGATCCTTGAATCCTCGTGAAAGCATTTCATCAGCCTCATCCAACACAAACATCTTGATATAGTCAGGACGAAGGGACTGCCTCCTCAACATGTCGAACACTCTACCAGGAGTACCGACAACAACATGTACCCCACTGGAAAGGATCCGTTGATCTTCACGGACACTTGTCCCACCCACACAGGCATGGACCCTCACACCCAAATAGTCACCAAGTGCTCGCATGACTTTCTCAATCTGCTGTGCAAGTTCTCGCGTTGGGGCAAGTACCAAAGCCTGACACTCAATAAATGTGTAATCAAGTTGCTGCAGAATCCCAGAGCAAAATGTGGCAGTCTTGCCAGTCCCAGACTGTGCTTGTTGAATAACATCAAGACCCTTGCAAAAAGGAACAATTCCCCTTTGTTGAATTGCAGAAGGCTTCTCAAAACCTGCAAAAAGAAATTTCAATATAACAGGTAAGAATGCATAAAAATCCTGAAAAAGCAAGAGGAATAAGAAAAAATCATAGCCCACCATAAGCATAAATTCCACGGAGGAGATTTTCCTGCAAACCCATGGCATCAAAAGTATCATAAACCTCGTCATAAGATGTAAAGAATTCCTGGCCATCAGCTTGAAGCCTAAAAGCAAATATTACAATTGACGAAGTGTGAACATGATGAAGATCAAATGGATGATGGTGATTAACATAGAGACATCTTACAAGTCATTCATCTTAGAATCATATTGACGAGCATCAAATTGAGAACTTTCAGGTGCGATCCCAGCCATGATTGCTAACAATGCCAGATACAAATGGAAACCACGTCAGATTAGGCAGAAAATGAGACTATATTTGTTTAAAAAGTGAATCGAATATTAATTCATAAAACAAAAACTATAAGGAATGAATGACAATGAATTTCTAGGCATTTAAATTAAATACTAACATCCTCGCATACAACAAATCCAGAATGAATGGCTTGAATAGAATGCATATATATAAGAAATCAAGTCTGCGTACAAAATTTGTGAAAATTAAAATACCAAGAGAAAGTGCAGAGATGTTAATACTGTCTTTATCACAAGAATCTTCGGAGGGATCACTGAACTTCCTGGTTGTCAATCTGAGTCAGTAGAGGCCTTCGCTACAGGTAGAAGACAAATGTTAAACGAGCAATGTCAAAGTAAGTGTGACACTAAATATTATTAACCACAGGGAAATTCTGGTAAAATTCAATTATTCATAGAATTGGAAGGTCCCTTCTATAGATTTCAACTAATAGAAAGAATAGTTTTACTAATTATATATTAAAAACAGTGTTAACCAAAAATTACCAGTCAGCTTATGTGACTACAAACTGATTCATCAAACAGGTACCGAAAATTCAAGAATTTTGAGAAAAAATTAGAAACAAAAACAGAAAGAGCCAAAATAGCAAAAGACATAACTTAGGATGCAATGAAAACTTCAAAACCCATCCGACACTCTAATCAAAATGATAGATAACAGACTCGCATCCAACAAACAACACCTTGCTCATCCCTATTATCTTCGTGCCAAAACATCAGCGTGGAACAGGAACGGATCTACAGCACTTATGTTAGGAATTGAAGTATGACTCGATTATTCCCTCTACCAAAAGTGATACTTAGAACCCTGTTCTCAAGTTTCAGATCTGCTGTTTTGCTTCGCCCTCCACTAAATCTTCAGCTTTCCGCATACCATAACATTTCCCCTCCATTGTTCGCTGCTTTGCTCTGCAGACACACCGACCGTCTATAGAAGTGAGCGATCACTTGACCCTGTGTTCGTTCTTCGCGTAAATGCGTCCTCCTCCGCCTCGATGCCTCTATCCCCAACTTTGCAACGCAAGTTTCAACGTAACCGGCGGTTGACCCTTTCATTTTTACAGTTCCCGGCTCCGCAAGTCTCACCCTTTCATATCCACGAGCATCCATGGCCTCTTTCGAGACTGTTTCCCGTTCTCTTCAAGCTTCTCTCCACTATTCCCACCAATCAATCGTTCGCCAAACGTTTTGGGGATTACATCGGAGTAACCAAACAAAACCAACGAATACATCCTTTGATTTCTTTCCAACAATAAAAACTAATAAAAAATCATAAACAGAAGAAATTACACCGATCGATCGAGGTGATAATTCTCGATAATCAAGGCTTCGTAGATCTGCAGAGCAGAGAATAAGAAGATGTACCTGTAGGCGGCGGAGCAGAGAGAGAGAGAGAGAGGAGCGACGGGGAAGAAGTGCTGCCCTAAATCAGGGAAATTGTTTTTCTATACTGGCCCACCGGACACGTAAAAGTAAGGAACAAATTAATCGCAATTAATTTTGGACTAATTTTTCTAAAGACGATTAAAATATATATTTGTAATTTAGAAAGTTTTCTAAAATTTTATAACCCTACTTTCTTTTAATAAAAAAATGTATTATTTGTAAATCTTATTCCTTTGGCAAGTTAAGTTGAGAGTAAACAAGAAAAATATCTTACAATAATTTAAATTTTTTCTAGCTTATTTCATTATTCATATAGGTACTATTTATACAATAGAATTTGTAAAAATTGAATTGAAATAAATTTAATTCTTATAGATTAGATATTTATACAGTGAAATTCAATTCAAATAAATTTCATTAATACTATTAACATAACTAAAATGCAAAAAAATGAATTCTGTCTACCGAAGAAGGGAATCGTCCATTTTTTTGATTCAATTTGTAAGAAATGCATTAGTAGATTATATTGTAAATAAAATATGTAAAAAGATAATGACATTGACGTGGATAAATAGGAACATGTGAACTTTATTTAAAGAAATATGTATACTTTTTTAGGATCACTTCTAATCTATTTAAGTTATATACTTCATTTGTATTTAATATATGTGATAAATAAATAACTTTAAAATAACAATTTTAAAGTTTACAATTCATGTAATTTATATTCTTTAAAATTATTAAATATTTTAAAATAAATATTATATTTAATAATTATCACTTTTTAAATAACATTTATCTTGAAATTACACATTTGATTATTATTTAATATTAAATTAAGTAATTTAAATTATATGTAATAATATTTCTTTAATTTAATTCTAATAGATATATAAACATCTTTATATTAAATTTATTTTCATTAAATCTAATTCTACTCAAAATTTTAATTTACATCAATCAACTTATTTTCATCTAATTTTTATTACACAAAAAAGTCCACGGGATGAGAACGAGCTTCGTGCAGCTATCAACAATAGCATGAGTTTGGAGAACATGTGAACTTCAAATCGGAAAATGACGAGAAGAGCCTCGTTCTTTTCTTCTTCTGACACGTCGTGAGACTCCTTTTATTCCAATTATCGAAAAAACACGTCACTATTATGCACACCAATTGTCAAATGCACTTCGAGAGTGACAATGGCCTGTGGGAGAGAAACACAGGCGCATTCACATGGGACCATGCGACTCAAGCGTGTGACGATGGAATGCGTTCCCAAACACACGACCCAAGTGGCATGGGATTATTTATTTATTTATTTATGTTCCATTCAAATTTACAATGATAGCCCTATTTTCAATAGATAAGTTGTTACTGGGTATTTGAGTTGATCGGATGTTTTTAGTTACTTTAAACTAATATGAAGAAGTATTTATATATTTGTTAAGTAATTTACAATCTACTCAAAAGTATTTTGACATGTCAGATAGTTTAAACTTATGTTAAAGAGTATGTATTTGCTAAAGTTATTAACAGTTTTAACTCAAATTTATGAGCATTTTATATTTTGAGTTTGATTTTATATATTTGATTTACATGAGTTGGGTTAAGTGAATTTAATGTCACATTAATGTTTTTAACAGTTTAGGTTCGGTAATTTGATATTTGGAGTTAATTTCATTTGTTTATATTTCAAACTTTCTTTAGGTGCTGGATGTATATATTTCATTTGTTTTCTTTAGTTTTATAGGAGCGATTAATTTTTTAATACTTTAGATATTTGTTATGATTTTTGTTTTATCAAAAGCATTTTGGGTACTTCATATTTCAATGAACATTTGATTATATACTTTAGATACAGTTTAGTATAAGTTTGGATGAGTTTCAATTTAACGTGAACTCGTAATTTTAAATTTTATTTAAGTTTTAATTTAAGTTGAAATTTTATTTGATTCGATACAAGTTTCAATTTGACGTGAAATTTTGTATATTGTAATTTAATTTGATCTACGTTTTAATGTAACGTGAAACTTTTATGTTTTAGATTTAACATTAGGGTATGTTTGTATGCGTAAAATTGATTAAAAATAAATTAATGAAAATTCATTTGAGTGACAAAATTGTTGGGAAAATGATGTTCCTTCGTGACCATGTCACAGTCACCCGACACTCTTTAACCCGTATGTGTCCCAACAATGCGTATCTCCTCAAATTGCTCGTCGGCAAAGAGACTCAAGTTCTCTCTCACAATATCATTGTAGATGGAAGAAGGAGAAGGAAGAAGGAAATAGACGCAAATATTTACATGGTTCAACAAAACGGCCTACTTTACAGGGGTGCTGGTACTCTATCGATATTCGTGCCGCCAACAGGCAAATCACTTGAACTAATCGCTTTACAACCTCTCCCACTTGTGCTGACATACTCTTCTCCGTTACAGCAGTGTCTTAGCAAGACACGTTACATTGTATATATAGGGATAAACAAAAGAGAACCCTAAGAGACGATTACGAGAGGACCCTCAAACATATCACCACCCAACAGCCACATGGACACACTTGGCTGCTGGCTCTGCAACCGCCTACGACCTGTCTTTGGCAGCATCAGTCCTCCAACTAGCAGCCAGTCCTCTTAGGCTGGCTATCTCCTGGCCAGCCAGGTTAAGCTACCGCTTCGCTGGTCTTCGACTTCCACCCTCTCGTAGCTTTACGTCAGTCCGTAGACTTATCTCTGTATACTTACGGCCGTAATCTTAAGGTTAAGGTTCTGCGCTATCACTTTTGCCCTCTGCGCAACCCAAATGCTCGATACCCAGCTGCCGCCTTGTGATCCCTGCATTCGCTTGTTCTCTGGCAGAAACTGGCTCTTTACTCCTACAGTCGGAACACTTTGGCACCCGGTTGTTGCTTCACGGCTACCGCCTCATGGACCAAGCTACCGCTTGCTCCCTGGTGGAAGACCGTCTCCACACCTTGCAGCCCTAACAATCTCCCACTTGGAGACTATCTTTCAGGTAAACGCCCAACTTTCAGTGGAGCATTCTGTGGATTCCATTACCAGCACCTGTCTCCAAGCTTCACACTCCATGGAGACTGATGAGACTTATGCAGAGTCTCAACTTCTTCACCGTCATCACCTTGGTAAACATGTCTGCAGTGTTCTCTGCTCCCTTCACCTTCTGGAGATTCAGGCTTCCCTCTTCGACTTGTTCTTGGATGAAATGGAACATCATCCATATGTGTTTCGACCTCAAATGGAACTTCAGATTTTCTGCTAAGTAGATGGTGGACTGGTTGTCGCAATACAACACACTGCGTTCCTTTCGGTGGCCTAGTTCGGCTAGCAAATTCTCTAGCTAAATCTTCTCCTTTGTCGCTTTTGTAATGGCTATGTATTCTGTCTCGGTGGTGGAGAAGGCAACCATGCCCTACAGCTTGGATCTCCAGCTCACAGTCGTACCTCTCAAGGTATATACATACCTAGAGGTGCTCCAAAATCTGAGTTGCAGAAACTCGTCAGCTCCGTTGATCCTTTCCAGTAGCACAAGTCATATCTGGATGTCTCCTGCAAATACCGCAATATCTACTTCATGACATGTCATGCTCCATACTCAAATTACTCATGAACTTACTCATTGTCCTGATGGCATGTGCGATGTCCGATTGGGTGCAAGTCATGACGTACATGAGACTGCCCACGACAGCCGCATACGAAAATCGGGTCATCTCCTCCCGGTCTCGCTCCATGCTCGGTAGTTGCGCCTTCGATAACCTGAGGTGGGCTCCCAAAGGAAGATCCATCTTCCTCTCATCTGAGATGTTGAATCTCCTAAGTACTTTCACCAAATACTTCTCCTAGTTCAACCTCAACATGCCAGCTTTCCTGTCTCGGATGATCCGCATCTCGAGAATCTGTCGAGCCTCACCCAAGTCCTTCATCTCGAACTTCTGGCTAAGCTGTCCCTTCAGCTTCCAGATTTCCTCCATGCTAGAGCTCGCAATCAGTATATCATCTATATAGATTAGTAGGATGACATAACACTCCTTCATTCTCTTGATGTAATAATAGTAGTCTGCACTGCATTTATTGAAGTCCATGGTACAAATGTAGCTGTCGAATTTCTTGCACCACTGCCTGGGCACTTACTTCAACCCATACAGACTCTTCTGTAGTCGACAGACTAGTCCGGCTTCCTTGCTAGCTTCTGCATACCCTTTTAGTTGTCGCATATAGATCTCCTCATCCAAATCTCCATGAAGAAACATCGTCTTTACATCCATTTGTTCCAAGAACAAATTTTCGACTACTGATATGCTCAGGACAGTTCTCATCGTGGTCATCTTGACTACCAGAGAAAACACCTCCGTGTAGTCGATGTCCTAAATTTGTTGAAAACCCTTAACAACAAGTTTGGCCTTGTATTTCTTATTACCGTCTCACTATTTTTTCAGTCTGAACACCCATTTGCTGCTAAGAGCATTCTTCCCTTTAGGTAACCGAGTCAACTGCCATGTTTTATTTCTTTCCAGGGATCTCATCTCCTCCCTCATGGCTGACTCCTATTGGTCCGCATCCTCCGCTTCAATCGCCTCGAGGTAACTTCCCGGCTCACTGTCATTTGTCAATAGCAGGAAGTTGGAAGATAGTGAGTACTTGTCCGGAGCCCTAGAAACCCTTGTCGATCTTCTGGGTTCAAGTGTCATCATCTAACTTTCTTGCTCCAACTATCACTCCTCTTCAACCGGTCATCGGGTTACATGACCCGGTAGTCACTCAGCTAACTATACACCCGAGCCTTCGACAAATCTGCCATCAGTCTCCTGGATCTACTCATTTCGCTCTCTGGAAGTCCGACCATTTTCTACCGGCTCCTTCTCCTGTTGGTCTGGGACCCATGAGGGGCCCCTATTCGCTTCAGCTTGTGGTCGGCTTTGGACTACCAATTGCCGGCATTCTTCAACTAGTTGCCGGTTGGCACTACCCAGCTGCCACTCAACTATCACTTCATTTATGTGCTTGTATAAGTGCTTCTCTTCGAAAATAACGTCTCTCGCACTGACCACCTTCTTGGCTTTGTCATCCTAGAGCCAGTAGCCAAGATACTCCTGTCTGTACTTAATGAAGTAGCATTTCTTTGATTTCGGGTTAAGTTTATCCCTCTTGTCCTCTCTAACATGCTGGTAGGATAAACAATCGAAAATATGTAGATAAGAGAGACTAACCTACTTCTCACTCCACATCTCTTACGACATCTGGAAGTCAACCAAGACTGATGGCCCCCGGTTTATCAGGTAAGTCGTCATGCTGATAGCTTCTACCCAGAACATCTTTGGAAACTTGGCATGCAATCTCATGCACTGGGCCCTCTCATTCAGCGTCCGGTTCATCCTCTCGACAACCTCGTTCTACTATGGGGTTTCGGGTATCGTCTGAACTCTCCTGACTCCTTCTGTCTCACAGAAATCGATGAACTCCTTACTATTATATTCACCTCCGTTATCTGATCTGATACATTTCACCTTTCTCCCTGTCTGGTTTTCCACTTTTGCCTTCCACTTCTTGAAAGCTTGAAAAACCTCTAACTTGTGCGTGAGAAAGCGCACCTAGACCTTTCGGGTACAGTCATCGATGAACGTTACATACTACTGGTAGCCGCCTAACAAACGAACAGGTGTTAGCCCTCACACATCTGTTTGAACTAGGTCTAGCTTACCTAGCTTTGGACCGTTAGCCGCTAGCGAGAAGCCGACCCTCTTCTACTTCCCTAAGATGCAGCTTTCATAGCTCTCCAGGTGGACTTCCATCAGTAGCTAGTACTTTTAGTCCTTTCTCGCCCATGTGTCCTAGATGGCAATGCCACTACCCAGACACTTCTATGGCGGCTACCGCCACTGTCATATGACCTTTTGCCTCACCTCTCGTGAGATATAGAGTTCCGGTCCTTTGGCAGAATGCAACCACCTAGATGTCCTTGGTTACTTTCCACTTGTCGCTTCCAAAGTCGATGTGGTGACCATCCTCGTCAAGTTGGCTGACAGGAATAAGGTTTTTGGCCAAGTCAAGGGCATACCTTACCTTCTGAAGTCTCCACAGTCCCTACTTTATTTGGATTCAGATTTCACTTTGTCTGAGAACATCTAAACTCGTATTGTTGGCCAGATATACCTTATTTATTGGCATCTCCCGGTAGTTCTATAACAGCTCATTCTGGTATGTCGTATGGAACAATGCACTCGAGTCCATCACGCATGTGTCGACAAAACTGTCGACATAGCAAATCAAGGCATCACTTGCGTCGTCTAGTAGCACATTCACACTGGCTCCCTTGCTTATTGCCGCGTCCACCCTCCTGGGTTCCGAACACTTTGACCAAAAGTGTCCAAACTTGTTGAAGTTCCAACACTCAATTTCCACACGGCTCTTGCTTTTGCCACGTGATTTCTGTCGATAGTCGGACTTTCAGCCCCTGGACTTGCTACGCCCCCTACTCTCCACGCTGAGCGTTGATGTTAATGCCTCTCCGTTACTCTTCCGGCGGATGTCCTCATTCAACACCACATCTGTCATCTACCTCATGTCTAACCTTCCATGTCCTAAAGAGTTGCTCACAAAAGTCACCATGGCTGACCAGCTCGTCAGTAGCAACGACAACAGGATTAACACCCAGACTTCATCGTTGAACACAATCTTCATTGAATCCAACTAAGTCAGTATCGTGTTGAATTTGTTCACGTGGTCAACTGCCGACGTTCCCTCCCACATCTTCATGTTGAAAAGTCTACGCATAAGAAAAACCTTGTTAGACGTCATCGACTTCTCATAAGTGTTGGATAGGGCCCTCATGACTCTAGCTGTTGTCATCTCCTTGCCAATGTTGAACAGCACATTCCTTGCCAGCGACAACCTGATTAGTCCTAGAGCTTTTCAATCTAAAAGCTCCCACTTCTCCTGCTCCATCTTCTCCGGTTTCCTTCTCGATAGTGGCTGATGGAGATCTTTTTAGTACAAATTGTCATTCATCTACATCTTCCAAAATTTGAAGTCTTTTCTGTCGAACTTGTTGATTTTGTGCTTCCTCTCCTCTGCCATTACGAACTTTTTCTGGGATTCCAGGTAGAACATTCTGGGTGCCACTTCCCTACAGCTGGCTACTACTTCTCTTGCTAGATGTCTGCTTTAGACAATCACCTACTACCTGTGGCACTCTCCTTCGAACGCCACTCTGCTCCGTTGGCTGCCGCTTCTCCTGCCAGATGTCTACTCACCCGGCTGCCAGCTGGTTTTGCCCGGCAGCCAACTCCTCCACCTTTAACTGCATACTTGCTTTGTGTTCTCCAACGACGCTCTCACTCGACTTGGAAGCTCTGATATCAATTGTTGGGAAAATGATGTCCCTTTGCAACCACGTCACGGTCGCTCGACACTCAACCCGTACGCGTCCCAACAACGTGCATCTCCTCAGATTGCTCGTCGACGAAGACACTCAAGCTCTCTCTCACAATATCATTGTAGGTGGAAGAAGAAGAAGGAAATGAACGCAAAGATTTACATGATTCGACAGAATGACCTACTCTACGGTGGTGCTAGTGTTCTATTGATCTTCGTGCTGCCAACAGGAAAATCACACGAACTGATCACTCTACAACCTCTCTCACTTGCGCCGACACACTCTTCTCTGTTACAGCAGTGCCTCAGCAAGACACGTTACATCGTATATATAGGGATAAACAAAAGAGAATCCTAAGAGATGATTACGAGAGGAACTTCGAACATATCGCCAACCTCGAGCTTATCGCTACCTGACAACTGCATGGACACACTCGACTATCGGCTGTGCAGCCACTTGCAACCTGTCTTTGGCTGTACCAGTCCTCCAACCGGTTGTCGCCTGAATTGACCCAGCTGCTGGTCCTCCTAGGCTGGCTACCACCTGGCCAACCAGGTCAAGCTACCACTCTGTTGGTCTTCGATTCCTGCCCTCTTGTAGCTTTATGCCAGTTTGTAGACTTATCTCCGTATACTTATGGTCGTAATCTTAAGCCGTAGACTTAAGGTCATAAGGTTAAGGTCATGTGCTCTCGCTCCTAGCCATCTGCGCAACCCAGATGCCCAATACCCGGCTATCGCCCTGTGATCCCGACATCCGCCTATTCTCTGGTGGAAACTGACTCTTCACTCCTACAATCAGAACACTCCAACACTTAGTTGCTACTTCGCGGTTGTCACCTCATGGTCCTAGCTACTGCCTACTCCCTAGTCAAAGAACGTCTCAGCCTTAATAAGAATTGAATTGAATGAAAATGAATTTCAACGTAGAGGTATTTGTGTACCTTTCAGAATTGAATAGAATTAAGAATATTTGTGTTTGTGCATATGTCAGAATTGAATAGAATTGAATTAAATAATTATTATTTTATATAATTTAAATAAAATGATTATAATATAAAATAAATATAAAAATATGAATTTTAAAGGAAAATGAACATTAAAAAATTAATAAATATTAGAATATTTATTTTAAAATATTAAATTAATATTTTATGGTGGAGGAGAGGAAGAGAGAGGAGTGCATTGAGAGAGGGCGAGCTCGTCACTACTTGGGGGTGAGGTCGGAGATCATTTAGTCGTCGCACCTTCGCGTGTTAGTGGAGGAGAGGAAGAGAGAGGAGTGTGTTAAGAGAGAGCGAGCTCATTGCTGCATGGGGGCGAGGTTGGAGATCAGTTGGCTGTTGTACCTTTATGTGCCAATGGGAAAGAGAGAGGAGAGGAGACGCACAAGAGAGGGTTGTTGTTGGAGAGAGCATGCGGGGGTGAGGTTAGAGACAAGTTGGTTGTCAACATGTGGGGGCGGTCGAGGGTTGCAACGACGATCAAGAGAGAGTGCAGGGGCAAGAGAGGGCGCAAGGTCGATTTTCGAACAAATCGCATCTCAATCGATGGGGTTTCATTTCTGTTGCATAAAACTGCATGAACATGAGTGGCAAAAATGAGAGGAAATAAAATCTGAATGGCACAAGCAACACTATTTGGAAAATGGATTCCTTTTATTTTCATTCCACCCAATTCCAAGTGGCACAAACAGCCACTTAGTTTATTTAAGTTTCAACTTAATTTTCACATGAAACTTAGTTAATTTTATTTAAACTTAAATTTCAATTATAAGTTTAAATTTTATATTTTTAATTTAATTTAATATATATATAAATTTAATGTAAAATTTTATATATTTTCATTTAATTTAATATAAATTTCAATTTAACCTAAAATTTTATATGGTTGCCATTGTATTATTCTGATGTATTTCTTTCAATGGTTCCATACTTTGGTAATGGGCCTACATGTTCGTAAATGACTGTGTATATATTTTTATAAAAAAGGGTTGTAAATATGTATCAGACTATAAATGGATTGTGTCATCCAGTTGAACTGTGGATGGGCTGTTTGAAAGCTCAATCCAATATGCAGTGATTTTTCCTTTCGAATGTCCAAAAATATAACAAATTTTTATTAAACTTTAATACTTCAATCATTAAATTTTAGATGAAAATTTTGCATTGAATTGATGTGCGTATGTGTGTGTGTCTATTAACAGAAGATTTATGGATATTCATGCATCCATTAACTCATTTAGCTCGTTCAAGTTAGAGCACATATCTAACATGTTATGCAGTTATAACTTCGTTATTCACAAAATTAATTTTTACTTTTATTCTATCCAACTTCTGCAATTCTCTCCAAATGCACCTAAAGTTACCCTCTTTAGCACCATTTAAGATTGTAAAAAGTGAACAAAAATATAAAAATAAAAATAAAATTCAATTTGAGTGCGAATTGAGTGGGCCGGACCATTTAGGCAATGTGAAGTTTTCAGCTAATCGAGGCATTCAGCTAGGCAATTGGACCAGACCAAGCTAAAAAGTCCATTTTCTTTATTTGCGTTAAAAAATAAAAAATAAGAGCATTAGAAGTTTAATTAGTATTTGAAATTTTAGAATTGATATTTTGTAAAACTGTTATTATATAGTGCCGTTATTACTGAATATTGAATCAATTTTGGATTAGAAGTTTATATTTTGACAATATATATAGTGTCATTATTATTATTCATTTTCCTTTTGTTATTTTGAATTTTGGATTAGAAAAGGAAAATTTTGAAAATATTTATAAATTTTTAGGTGCCTGTGTATCTTAAAAAATGTGAAATTTTTTATAAATTTTCCAACATTACAAGTATAGATTTTTCCAACTTTTTTTATTTGTTAAGTCGAAAAAATTCTTATAGTTGACAAAAAATTTATCACGACGCACTTTCTTAACCTTGTCCAACCTTCCCTGATTATTGTTAAATTTGTGGATACACAGAAAATGTAAAATTATGTTTGAAATGTTAAAATATAAAATATTTATAAATTTTTTAAATTAAATTTATAGAATTTTTGCAATATGTATAAACAATCCTAAAAAAATTTCCTTTTCCTTTTCTATTTTCTAAATTTATATTTTTCAAATTTCCAACATATACAAACAGATCCTTAGAATGTCCTTAATTCAAATCAATGGAAAACTCAAAACTAAAAGTGAAATAATGAAATTGCTAGGGTTAGAATGAAATGAATGAAAGTAAAGGATTAGAATGGAGATAATCTCCTGGCATAAATTGAAGAATTTATGGTCAAAATATGTTTTATGAATTAAATGAGAATTAAATATTTGAACTCATTGATTCAATTGAATACTAACCGACAATGCTCATTAAAAGGTCAATGGACATCACATAATGAAATGACAATGAAATTACTAAATCAATGTGAAAAAACTTAAATAGATAGATGTTGAGTGTCCAACACACATCCTTTTGTATGTATCTTAACTATGCTGCTTATATAGGAAAAGTATCACATCATATCTTACTGTGACATAGGGTTATGACTAAAATGATGTGGATCAGATGACCTAAGTCACACTTGACATAAATCAGTAAAGTGTTGCGAGCCCTTAAGAGAAATTAACAAGCTCTTACTATTATTTCAAACTTTTAACATAGTAGCAGCACTCGATCCTAACAAGTGATATTAAAAGACAGAATGTCTCGTATTCAAGTCTCAGTAAACACGTGTAGTGTGTACGCATGTTGGCTGCCCAACATGTGTCCTCCTATACGTGTCCCAATTATGCTGCTTGTACAGGAGAATGTTACATTGTACCTTATCATGACAATGGGTCACGACTAAAAAGTTGGAGATCAAATGACCTAGGTCACACTTAACATAGACAAATAAGGTGCTACAAGCTTTTAAGAGGAATTAATAAGTTCTTACTATCACCTCAAGGTTTTAGCACTTGATCCTAACAATTGAATAAAAAGATTTAAAAATATTGACTACTAAAGGCTATAATAAAAGAAAATAAAAAAAATGTTAACGTTGGTAATAAATTTGAAATTTTTTTAACATGGTAAGAATTATTATAACATTATAAAAAATGTCATGATTTCGTTGTAATAAAAAGGCATACAATTTTTTTGTAACTTTGTAAAAAATAATTATTGATACGTGAGAAAAGTTTATCATTTTATAAAAACACTACAAGATTTATTATAACATTATAAAAATATTCTATTTATAATAAAGAAGTATGTAATTTTTTGTATCATTATAAAAAAAAATTAACATCAAAGGTTGAAAAGGAAAAAAAGTTTATATTTGTTGTAATATTGTAAGATTTATTGTAATATTGTAAAAAAATATTCTTATTATAATAAAACGTGTATAATTTTTTGTAACGTTGTAAAAAGAATTATTTTCGAATGAGAAAAAAAAGTTATCATTTTTTTAACATCGTAAGATTTATTATAATATTATAAAAAATATTTTCATTATAATAAAAAAAATATGTAATTTTTTGTAACGTCGGGTATTGTTATATCGTAAATAATGATAATATGACTTTTTTTATAAAAATGATATTATAAAGATCTTATTATATGAAAAAAAATTATTATTATTTTTATAGATCTTTTGCCACGAAAGAAAAAAGGTAAATCAAAAAAATATATTATGATATTATAAAAATAATAATAATTTTTTTTATAACAGACAAATCTCCTGCCATAATAAGGAAAGGAAAAAGACAAATCTTCCGTCAGATATAAGTTTTTTTATATAAAAAAATATCGAAGATCATGCAAAATTACAGATTGTAACCAAAAAGTCACCCTACTGTTCCTTGTTTCTGAACGAGACCCTAACCTTGCGTTGATTTTTAATCCGATCATTCAAACTAAAGAGTAGTAGGGGACGTTTTGCTATCATTTCTCTTATTTGTATCATTTCCTTTTTATTGAACCACCATCTTTTAAATAGATCAAAGAATTTTCTTTTAAAAAAAACCTAAAAGATAGTAATTTGCAAAAGAGCTTATGAAATTTTGATTCAATTCGACTGCAAACGACTTTTTGATTGATTTTTGATCAAAGTGATGAAATAGTTGTCTTGAGAGAAGTTGCAATTGTAATTGCGTTCTAGTAATATAATGATTTAAGTTTGTAGGTATTTTACAGATACTCTTACTTATAGATTTATATTTACGAATTATCGTCTATTTAATGAGAAATTCAAAAATTTTACTCCGAATTTAATAAATAGCCTTAACTGACATATCTATGTCATTATCTCAGGTATCAACAGAAACACTAACCACTTTTTAAAATCTCTGATTTTATAAATCTCAAGACGACGTACATTAACACAAAAGTATTGCAAGCATCTCTCGCGAAGGAACGGTTGAAATTTCATTTCAATTTATTTTATTTTATTTTTTACAAATAAAATTCATCCATAAAGTTACATTAATACCTGAAAGCGGTTTCTCGTGGTCCTTTTTTCTCTCTCTCTTTCTTTTTCAGGTTAAGTGGGATGGTGCTTTCGATGGATCGGAACGAAGCTTCAGCCAGCGAAGCCGAATCATTTTGATGCAGATCTATGCGAATTGGGCAGGCGAATGCTGCGGCACAGTTCGTATATTATATATATATATATATATATATATATATATATATATATATATGTATGAAAACAGATTATTAAATAGTACCGCTAAAGTATTATATCTAATTGTATTACTTTTAAACGATTTAAATTAAATTTAGTTAACTATATAGAATAAATTTATATAATTATGAAGTAACTATACGAAATATTGTTCATGAGTATTGTATATAGGAAAAAAAATTATAAATACATTGTCCATAGTAATTATACAAACTTATTTTACATAGTTAGCTAAATTTAATTTAGACGATCAAAAATAGCACTACTAAAAATAACACTCTAATGACACCATTAGAGTATCATTTTCTTGTATATATATATTAATATCATTTTTTTTAAACTTTAATTTTAATTTTGTACAAAGTTTTGACAACGTTATTGTAAAAACTTTAATATATAAACTTCTACCACCTAATTATTATATAATTTTAACTTTATTTATTTTATTAGTTCTAACTCTAACTTTATCTAACTTTTGTGCAATCAAAAAATTATTTTCTAGAAAATCTGACAAATTTGAAAAATAATTTCTAATGCAAATCTGGAAAATAATTTCCTCCAAATATTTTATGATACATTGTAAACTTATATAATATCATAAAAATTATCAAATATTATATAATGAATAAATTGCATAATGTTATACAATTCAAATGTAATAATACATTTTTATAAAATACTTCAATCGTATTTTTTTAGAGAAATACATACATATACTTTAACTAAAAAATTTCGCACAAAAATTATTACTTAACAAATAATGTATTGTACATATTGAAAAATAAATAATTATAAATGTATGATTTACTTATTTGACAACAATATACTTATTTAATAAATAATAGTAACAAACAATTTGTAATAAAAATGACATCAAATAAGTGTAATATTTTTTTATAAATAGTCAACAATATCAATTAATCATTTAAATATAACTTAACTTGTTATTTTTTATGTAACTCAACCCCAATCTACTTTCATTATTTGAAAGCGAATTTTTAAAACAGTTCTTTCATCTTTTCTCCCATTGTAATTCATTATCATGGTAATAATACTTTAACAACATCGTTGTTATCACATATCAACCTAGTTTTTGTCTACATACACTTTTTGTGTGAGTCTTATCATTTATTTTCTCTTTAGTCTTATCTCTCTAAGTATTCACATATGCAACTACTACTATTGTCTCGTCTCATTGAGATAGAATTTTGGATGATAAAGACGACAAGAAAAAGAAAAAAAAGGAAATATAAAAAATAAAGTAAAAAATAATAAGGAAATTATTATTATTGTTATAAAATCTTGTTTAAATAAAAACAATATAATATTATGATGAAATATTTTTTCGTATTGATGAGACTAATAAATATTATTTTTATATGTTTTTATAAAAATTAAATTTTCATTATTAAAAATATTAACTTTTTAATAACTTTCGTTATTTCAAAATTTGAAAAATTTTAATATTAAACTTTCTTATTAATTCTCGTGATACATAAATACCTAATAAATCTTTAAAATTTGAAATTACTTTCAATTCCCACAAATAACTCTTATTTTACAATTTTTCATTAAATCCTATCATTTTCATTTCCATCTATTTCAAAATTCTTGTTATTTTATTTTTCTTCCTTTCTAAATGCACTCTAAAGATAACTACAATGAAAGTGTTCCTACATATTTAGAAGCTTTTTGTGTATGTTGTTGAAATTATTTATTTTATCTTGATATCTTTAATTGGTAAGTTATTTATTACGTAACTCTATTTTTATCATATACCTCAACTGTGTACAATAATATTTATTAAATATCTTTAATATTTAATATTTAAAAATATACTAAAATACTTATATTACAAATTATATAAATTTTTTTTAAAATAAATTTCATATTATCTAATTTTATCTTTTAAATCAACAATTTCAATAAAAATGCAAAATTTAATCGTACTCAAAAATTACCCCGACAACTACGGTATCTATTCTTGTGTATTTGGTTAAAATAAGTCTGAATAATGTGGATGCGTTTGGCGAAAAGATCGTTTATGAAAATTGAATGGTAAAATTAAGGGTATGTTTGGTAAAGTTTTTTTTACTTTAAGAGTAAAATTTTTATTATTATCAAATAAGATAATAACGAAAATAATTTTTAGTGTGAGAGAAAAAAATAAATAATTATATTAGAAATTTGTTTACATATTAGAAGTAATTTTTGTATTTATCAATAGTATTTTTAATAAATTCTAAATATATCGTAATTTGATCTGATTATTACAATTTTTGAATAATCGTACATGTAGCAGGAAGCATGCTCAACGGTGTGATTTTGATTGATTTTAGACAATACAGATCGATGACTGATGACGAGAGAAGTGAAATAATAAATGGGATAGACAATGTTTAACTTTTTACAAATAATTTGTCCCTCAGTGCCTAAATAAATAATAAAAATATTTTAAAATATTTAAACGTCTGTTCATACTTTTAATTTACCCGATCAATTTATTTGCTGCAATCAAATTGGAGCTTTTGAAATTTACGAATGTTCTGGGAAGATCACACGATAGCTATTTTAACGGAGGGATCTTCTCCTAATATATATATTTCAATTTTCAGAGATAATATTTTTTTAAAATTATTATTTTAAAATAACTCTATTATGTTCGTAGATCTAAGATGATAATATTAATAAGAAATTCTTTAATCACTTGTATATCACTTTAATGGTTATCTTAACGTGAATATTGATAATTCCAGACAACACGTTTTCAATTAATGTACCAAATTTTTACGCCCATCCGCAATAAATGTGCGCAGGAATATCGGGAAAAAAATTCAGTAATTTATGGTAACCAACAGAATTTATCATGTCGTTGAAGTTGTTTATCTTCTAGGAAAATAATAAGTTCAGGTAAATCAGTGTAATGACGTGTATTAATTTAAAAGATAGAAATAATCGAGATAAGATTTATATATTTTTTAAAAAAATTATATTTATTATGTAAATATTTTATTATAATTTTTTAATATAAAATATTAAAATTATTTAATATATAATAAAAACGTAAAACAAACGGATCTTGAATTCTACCGATAATATTAATGAGAGAGAAATTGAATTTAAAAAAGGGAATAGGAAAATTTTAAAAAAAAAGACGGCGAAATGAGTACGACGGAAGAAAGAAGCAGACCAAACGCCGGGAAATAGCACCGCTCACCTACTCCGGGCCCGTCAACACCGCCACCACCCGCCCTGTCCTGCTTAGCTTCCGAAGGAAACCCCTGCTCTGTTCTGTTCGGTCATGGAAAACATGTAATTAGAGAAAAAGGGAAAAGTGAACAACGCCCTCCCTTCAGGCCAAAGCAAACCACCAAACTCTGCTAGAAAGCGGAAGCCAGTCCCTTCCCCCACGGATCTCTCGACAGAACGATGAAGCTGTGGGCGCTGCAGCAGCAGTACGCCGTCAGGAGGAGCAACAGCCTCCGCGGCGGCGGTGGAGGCGGCGGCGGCATCCTCCCTCTCGACTCAGCCTTCGACACTTCCCTCGTCAAGTCCCGCGCTACCTCCCTCTTCTGGCTCGCCCTCCACGGCCTCTGCTGCCTCATCAGCCTCGTTCTCGGCTTCCGTTTCTCCCGTCTCACGTTCTTCCTCTTATTCTCCCCCACCTCTGCGCCTTATTACTCTTCCCCCAAGCCCATCCTCCACGCCTCCGCCGTCGATTCCATCGGTCGTGGTGCTGCCGGTGTCGAAGTTCCTGCTCCGGTCAATCAGTCCTCCAGCCGCGTCGTGGTCGGTCGCCACGGGATCCTCATCCGGCCGTGGCCGCATCCCAACCCGACCGAGGTCATGGCGGCGCATAGGATCATCGGGCGGGTGCAGAAGGAGCAGAGGGCTCAGTACGGGGTCAGGAACTCCAGGGCTGTTGTCGCCGTTACTCCAACTTATGTCAGGACCTTCCAAGCGTTGCATCTGACGGGGCTGATGCATTCCTTGATGCTCGTTCCCTACGATTTGACTTGGATTGTCGTTGAGGCAGGGGGCGTTTCCAATGAGACCGCCGCGATTGTGGCCAAGTCCAAGCTGAAGATAGTGCATATTGGTGTTAAGGAACGGATGCCAGTCGAGTGGGCGGCAAGGCACCGGTTGGAGGTTCAGATGCGGCTACGAGCTCTCAGGTGTCTGATAATTTTTAAATTCCGTATTGTTTTCCTATGTTTTGGAAGTGTGAGATCTGATGATTCTTTGGCTAAGTTGAAACAGAACTGTGAGGGACATGCGGTTGGATGGGATTGTCGTGTTCGCGGATGATAGTAACATGCATAGCATGGAGTTCTTTGAGGAGATCCAGAAGGTGAACTGGTTCGGAGCTATTTCCATTGGAATTCTCGCGCATTCAGGGAAAACGAACCGGGTGCCACAAGTTCATGAGAGTGAGGAGACTGAGTCTGAGGAGAATTCGCCGGTGCCTATCCAGGGACCTGCTTGTAATTCATCAGGAAATTTGGTCGGTTGGCACACGTTTAATACCCTGCCTTTTGCGGGAAAAAGTGCCATGTTTGTGGGAGACGATGCTGCCGTGCTTCCAACGCAGCTTGAATGGGCTGGGTTTGTCTTGAATTCCAGGTTGGTGTGGAAGAATGATTTGGACAAGCCAGAGTGGGTTCACGATCTTGATGATGTATTAGGCAATGAAGAGGGCAGTGGTAGCCCCCTGGCTTTGTTGAAGGATGCATCCTTTGTGGAGCCGCTTGGAAACTGTGGAAAAAAGGTGACGCTCTGGTGGCTTCGTGTGGAAGCTCGGTCGGACAGCAAGTTCCCTCCCGGGTTAGTTCTATGCCCCTTTTATTTGATTGTGTCTAAATACTTTACGTTTAGTTTTGTTTGCTTAAATTCTCATTCACTGCAAGTGGAGAGGGGTCTTGCACTAAATATAACAAGAGACATCTTCACTGATAACCAATATATTTTCAGTTGATATCTTGGCATTTCAACATGTTATTAGAGCTAAAAATGGCCTTTTAGGCTATGTCCTTGCATATTCACTTAATCTAAAAAGTAGGAGACTTTCAGAAAATAGAAATACGCTACAAGTGATGCAGATGTTAAAATTGTCTCACACTGAAAAGTGGAATTTAACTTGGATGTCTCTTACATTTTAAAAACATTATGGTTGCTGTCCCTTGCATTTTCTTTTTCTTGATAAAAACAAGTGATTGGACATTGATGTATGCATCTATCAAATGTTGGACGAGGTGGTTTTGGAGCATAGTCCAAAAATCAGTGGCAAAGGTTTTTGACATTTTTCTTATCTGGCAAAAGGTGAGATCTCAATAGAGAAGGTGAGTGGAACCGGATGTAATTGAGGGTGAAAAAAGCCCCGTCAATACATGGGGTGGGGTCCCTGCTTTTTAAATGAGGGGGAAAAAAGCCCTGTCAAAACATATTACACTCGATCTTGAGACTTGTAGAGTGCATTGATTCTTTTAGAAGTGGTAGATGGTTAGCTGGCGACAAATACTTGGAGAGTTTTCAGTAGTGTTGTATCTTCTTGATTTTGTGTTCTCGTAATTTTTTAGTTTTTTTATTTTTAATACTCTATATATTGTTCATTTCTGGATGGATAATAAAGTGAAATCAACTAGCATGTAAAAATATTGTATACTTGTCAACACACCGTCAACTATCATATCCTACAACTATATTAGTCTAAATGTATATTACTCCTTTTTTGATTGTGCATCGTACCCTGTTGAGCATTGTACAAGTGCAATATCTGCTGGCATACATCTATGATTTTGTTCCATCCTACTTATATTTTGTCTAGCCATATGCAAGTAGAGTACTTGCATATATGCTTCAGAGCACATGGAGCATGCACATGCATGCTAACACTATGGAATGTGTCAAACATAGATACGAGTATGCGATAGATTCCTCTATAAGGATATGATACAATATCAAATTATTCTAGTTTTTTGTTTTCTTTATAACTGAAATGAGAAAAAGGCATGTTCTTATGTTTATGTGTTTCTAATGTTAACAATAATGAGAAAAAAGTTCTAAAAACACATATAGAGGGCAAGCAAACAATAGAAAGGGGGAAGCAAGCATTTCAGAAAGGAAAAAATAATAAAGCATGTTCAGGCAACATATATATTTTATATACTTGTTGCTTAAAGGGGTTTATACTTGTATATTTCTATGGGATGGAAAGGAAATGTGAAATTTTTTCCATTTGACTGCATTTGCATCCTCGTGTTTTGCAGAAAGGTAAAATCTTTTCATCCATTTTCTGGGTATAAAGGGATTCTCTTTCAGCCATTTATGTTCAAAATGTAACAGTGAAATCACTCATCCACTCACCACAATCCCACTTGACCCTCTCCCTTCTCACCATTGTAGTGGTGTTGACATCTGCACGTCTTCATTGCCTACACAGTTCATTCCAGACCTTGCAACCACACCCAAATTCCATTCTCCATCATGCACAACCTTTTCCAAAAATCATCATCATTGTTGACTCTACCCAGCTTTGCCTGTGTTCTTTTAACTTCAGACATATCCACCTAGTGCCACCCTACTGTTCTTTCCGATTCAACTCTACCCTGTCCAGATCCATAGCCCAAATTTTCTTGTTTAAATGAGTATTTTTGAGATTATGTGAATGTATCAGTGTTTAAAAGTGTCATTGATTGGCCTATTGATGTTCTTGCCATCAATTTCATGTTTTCGAGATTATAAGCTTTGACCAGTTTTTGTTACAAGTGTTGCCCAAAACATATTCAATAGTAGTGACTGTTTTCTCTTAGTTTGCAAATTTTTGTTGGTTGATGTACTTTTTCTTTGTTTCCAATTGAGTAGTTTGAGATGAAAGGGTGGTGCTTGACAAAAGCATTTGAGCAAAATGTGTTTGTTTGGTTAAGAGAAATTTACATTTTGCATTTTGTTTTCTTTGATAGGCAAAAACACAATTTATTTTCTAATTTTTTCTTGTGTGAAGCACAAATATTAGAAAAAATAAATTCCACTGAGATCTGTTTCCAATGATTTTCCTGTGTCTATTATTTTCTATTATCATTTGCTTTCATGACACAAAAAGCCTTTAATGATATTGTCTTGTTTGAGTTCATAACAGTTTGGCCTTTCTCTAGTGGGGGTGCTCCTTTCCCTCTCTAGGGCGTCTGTCTGGTTTGGCTAGCTCCTCCAGCCACATGTTCTTGACTTCTATCATCACCATAAACTCTTGGTGCTTTGCTCATAGGAAGTTTACATAGCATTCCCAAGCAACCTGTTGAGCACCCCATTCACTTTGCTATAGGGGACTTCATGCATTGGTAGTTAGTTGAAGGCATTACTCTAGTTCTATAAACAAATGTATGATGGAGGATGATGTTATATTGGCTGGGAGACTTCCCTACCATAAAGTTCACTATAACTATCAAGCAGTTGGCACCCTCCCCTAGGGTGACCAACAAAGTGATCACTCCCTTAGGTATGGAGCAAACATTATTGAACCTAACCAAAGTCAAGATAGTTAGGAGATCTTCTTTTGTCAACCTCAGCTTCTCAAAGGGTTCCCAATAGAGAATACCACACAACACTCCTTATTGATAAAAATTCTGTTCATTAAGGTGTTGGAAACCTTTGTAGAGATTATTAGCTCATTTCCGTGGGGGTGCATGACTCCATCTAGATCTCTACCATCAAACAAGATGTTGGGCCTACTCTCTTGGAAGTTTGGGTAGAGTTGCTTATGGACTCTATGGTTTCCATTATGCAACTCCTTGATGCATTACTTCTCACTGCACCTCCTTGCTTAATGTACACCCCAATGATCATCTCAATGACTTAAAGGACCCCATTTTGTTTGGGGCTGCCAATTGGTCTTGCCACTTCCATCATCCTCTACACATGAGGGCCTCTATTCCATCCTTGAAGTGGTTGCTATTCTCTATCCAATGGTTGGACAACTAATGGAACTCACCATACTTGTCACTTCAAACTTGGCTTAGTGCATCTTGAGATCTCTCCAGCCATTGCAGGGGCTTGCAATCTCAGCTCTCCATGAACAATGTGTCTTGCATATGTGAAGTGGGATGAAACTATTGTATCTAGTGGGACTAGCCAGCCTACAATGTGGTTTCTCAATACGCCCCATCATTGTCAAAGGGTGATCGGTTGCCTTGTCACCCTGTCTTGTCTTGATGCCTTCCATTGAAGGTTGTGATTGCAGTGCAGGCATGGGCTTACTCTCTTGAACATGGGTTGCCTCAATTTCCTCAGCCTAAATATGAGCATTGACCTTCTTTATAGCCTTAGCAAACATCACTAGCTTCTTTGCAAAAGGGTATGTTTGCGTAGATGCTTGCAACCCATGCTTAAAGGCAGAGAGGGTGATGCTTGCTTTAAATTCTGAATTTTAATGATGGTTGTAATGAACCAATGAACAGATCTCCTCTTTGTCTTGCTTGGCCTTTGCTTGATTGCGAACAAATAGTCATTTTCTTGATTTGGATGGTCGTGGTTGCTAAAGTGCATAATAAGGGACTTTTCCAACTTTTCAAAGTTGCTAATTGATCAGGAAGGAAAATTGATAAACCAAGTTCTGGCCATCTCCTTCTAAATGGTGGTAAAAATCTAGCACATGACCACATTTGATACTTGGAGGTCCTTAAATGAATGGATATGGTTGATCAATTCTTTAGCATTAGCATCTTGAATTCCTTTTACTTCAATGACTTCCACAAACAGTGGCTCCTTCAACATCAAAACCACCTCAACCATGCTGGACTTCCAGTTCTCTGGCTCTGTTAGTCTACTCTTCACCCATGTTAATTGAATTGCCATCTTCTGATCGATCATTGCAACTTTTGGGTTCTTTGTATGAACATAGGAGGCCTCCCTCGGCAAGATATGCCTCCCTTTTAAGGAAAAAATAGCTAAGGGAGCTGACTCCCCCCAAAGGTTTTGCTCTATGAGCAAGCTTAACTCCTTGATCTGGCTAGGGCTAGCCACCCATTCTTGCTTCAATTACGTCACATCCTTTGTTAACCAGTTGATCTACTTGAGTATCTACCTTAGCATCTCTCTCTTAGACATGTTGCTGTTGTTGTTCTTAGACATGTTAACTACTTGATCTGCTTGAGTATCTACTTTATGTCTGTTGGCTAGACACGGTTGAATTGGTTGGAAATTACAGCCTGCAAAATAGTAAATTAGACAAAGTATCTACCTTAGCATCTCTCTCTTAGACATGTTGATGACGTTGTTCTTAGACATGTTAACTACTTGATCTGTTTGAATATCTGCTTTATGTCTGTTGGCTAGACACGTTTGAATTGGTCGGAAATTTCAGCCTGCAAAATAGTAAATTAAACTAACCAGATAGAGGTCAATTAGGTATCTTCTGATAGTTAAGTCAGACAAATGAAATAATTAAAGGTACATTACATTTAGGACTAGAAAAAGTGCATCGTAATTTTGCATTTATCATGATATTTATAGTCAATGGTGATGAGTGGGGTTTACTAATAGTCATTGAATCCTACTTCTTTTTAAGCAGCATTCCCAATCTATTCATGGGTAGGGGCCCAATCAAAAAACTGAGTACAAAGTGGGGAGGACTAGACCAAAGTTCCACCAAAAATTGGGAAAAGAAACAGATACTAAGAACAAAACAGGAAGACACCCAAAACCGATAAGAGAAAACAGCCAAGGAAAAGGCCCACTACCCAACTCTTAAACAAGGGATACCCCATTTGTTGAAAAGTAGCAAACTTTTTCCTTCTTTGGGCAGACTATCTTCCTCGTCATAAGTGTTTAACCTGTGTCTCTGGAGACTGGAGCCCTTCCTTGGCAAGGCTGTTGGCCACGCCATTAATCTCCCTGTTGATGTGTTTCACATCAGCCACACGATCAAACTGCTCCTTCAATTCGGACAACACCTGGAATATAGAAATAGAGGGACAGCAATTGTCCTTAATAGCATCATGGAGAATTTTGGAGTCAACCTCCACCACCACAGCAATTGTCCTTAGTAGCAATGAATCCTACTTAGCCACATGACTTTATGGTCTTGAATGTGTGAGTGGTAGTTCAGCATTTGCAAAATTAGATCGTAACCACACCAACTCCATGTGTTGATTGTGCCGTTTGAAGACTCTATGTTATTTGGTGTAACAAAGTTGACTCTTGCGTCAAGCATGTTTGGCTTGGCTGACCTTGTCAACCTATCCTTTTAGGAGTGGTTGAGAACTCATCATGCAACGAAGATGGGCTGTTGGTTTAGGTGGTCTGTTGGTGTAAAAGTGGCTACTCTTGTTGGGCTGCATCATATTTGTGAGGGGAGCCAATCCAATTGACCACCCACACCAAGGTAGTCTGATGGACTGCCCCAAATCAATAAATGAAAAATCACCATTCACTACCACTGTGGCATTCTTGACTTGCTTTCCTAGATTCTGCATACAATGTTTATATTTTGCATGGCTTGTGTTGTACCTGAAAGCGATTAATGTCTGTATATGATTAGATTTTGCAGCTTTTGAGGTTTCTTCGTCATTTATGTTGTTGGTGTCAGGTTTGGTTCCTATAGTTTTACAAACGTATATGCTGAATGACCTAATCGTGCAGGATGTAAAACATTTCTTACTATTACCACTCTAAAACTAGGTAATACCAGTTTGTTACCATTACGTTTTGGTTTAACAATAAAATTCATGTCTCTTTGTTCCTATTCATCACTATATCCTTTGTTCGATCATGTAATCTCAAATCATTTTCATTATTCTTGTCACATAATTTTCAATCTTCCTCTATCTTTTTTATTTTTGCCCAGGTTTATTGCTCTACACAATTTGTTAAATTTTTTATCTCTGAGCTCAATTTGTATGTACTTGTCTATGCTATTAGCCTAATTTTCACTCCATTATTTTGATATTACTTGTCGCTCTCTAATGAAATGTGGATATTCAATTTGAAACTAATTGATTATCAGCGAAGAGATATTTTATTTGTTAATTTATATCTTGTTTTATATTTTGTCACGAAACTATTTGATCACTTCCTCTTGCGATCTTCTTTAAATCCAATAAATAAGAATTACATCTATCATTCCTGATTGCCGCTGCTTTATGCATGTAACTCTTCCCCAGCGTGTTCTGTATCTATAAGAGCGATGAGAGCTGCTAAATTAAATGCATTTTCAATCTATTCTTGTTTTCAGGTGGATCATCGATCCTCCTCTGGAAATCGTTGTACCTGCAAAACACACTCCCTGGTCCGATGTGCCTGTTGAAATTTCGTCCAACCGTGCAGAGAAACGCTCTAAAGGAAGGTCTAGACGTACTCACAATAGAAAGAAGCGTGAACGACATGCGGAAACACTAACTTCCTTGGCTTCCCAAGTACACGTACAAGAAGAATGAGGACGTGTTGCTGTGTTACAGGTCCGTGCAAGTGTGGTCATCCTCTGCCGAATTTTTTTTGGGGGGAAAATCTCCTGCTCTCCTTACTTGAAACTGCAATGTGCTTATACTTGAAACTTGAAAGATAATAATGCCAATCGGGCAAACCGCCTATTTTTGCAGGTTTTTCTAGACGTATCTTTGAATTAATGGGGAAGAAATTCGTGAGAAGATCGGCAGCCGAGAGCTGCCGTGGGATTGGCTTCAGCGATGGGGATCGGTTGCTTTCTTTTTCTCAAGCCTCAGCGATATGCCGTTCATGATGTTGACGTAATATTGTGAAGAAGGATTCACTTCCAATTGGGTTTTTGTTGGTTGTATCTCTGTACTCCAAAAACTAAAAAATGTTCATTCTCCTTTGAGCCGACGTTGCTTCCTCTAGCGTCGTGTATCTTGCCACGCTGTCTGCAGTAAAAGCCTTTCAATGCACGGAAATCCGAGCTCCCCTCGAATCTTTGACCATCAAATACCCTCTTTCCATGGCCACACCTTGCGGCCCTTCATGTTTCCTGCTCTAATTTTAAAACCCATGTCTACCTAAATTTGTTTGTTGTGTTGTTATGGATTATTTAGGTGTGGCATCACATCAAACAATCTTACATTGATGGTGTAAATGTTGTTGTAATCTTAATATGGGGTGGATTTTCTCTTTTATTAGATTTTTCTACCATAGTGATATAGGACACCGGTTCATAATAAGTAATATTAAAGCTAATACGATTCAAATCGAGTTTTAAATTATGTAGGGTCTACCTATCGAAAGGGACGATCTAGGTGCTGAAGGGCGTATCTAAATGGTGTGGGTCATTGATAGGGACGTTGATATATACAGACTATTTTGGTATGAGATTAAGTAACTCTACATTGGGGCGTAAATATCATTATGATTTTGATATTGAATGAACTTTCATTTTTGTCGATCATTTGATATAAGTTTTTCTATCACGGGAGTGTTTATTTAAGTAGTAAAATTAGGTAAGATAAGATTCACATTTAAAAAAAAAATTATATGATTCATAATATAAATATTTTGATATAATTTTTTAATATAAAATATTAAAATTATTTAATAAATATTATCGTAATACGTACGGTAAAAAAAAAAGAAATACACAGATTATCTTATAAACCGGATCTACGATTGTACCGAAACACCAATCCGTAACATGCGCCCACACTGCCACTTCAGGCGGCGCACACACAGTTGCACGATCGACTGCAATGAAATGGTATTCCCTGCAGCATCATCGGTAAAGATGTCTCAAAAAACTCACGTACAGCTCCATCATCGGCAAGGGTGGGGCCGATCACATAGAAGAAGATGTTGCAACCGACGTGCTTCCCCAACGAAGAAAACCCCTCCACCCCCGTCATCCGCTCCGGATTGTTTTCTTTCCTTCCAAGAATTCTCAACCTCTCGACCGCTTAGGGCGTTTGCTCACACAAAAAGAAAGCCAAGACACGGAAAGGGATCGTCGACAAGTAGTCGGCACACAGCGACTTTGATGGCCAAAACCACACTCCATCCCAAAAACACATTACATGTGATGCCTGTGATCCTATTATGCTCTTCTCCTCCTTTTCTGTTTCCCTCCTCCTCTCAGCACAGAAGGAATCCCAATGGTAGCCCCTGGGGGCCATCCCCGTCTCTCTTGACGTGTACAGGTCAATTTTGCGCCTCGCATGCCAAAACTTGTTATGATGCCCTGATCACCCAATTTAATTAGTCGACGCATAGCCACCGCCATCGAACACTTTTTTGTCGTCAACGGACCATCACACCATCTCCAGGCAGATTTATGTTTAGATTCACCGACTCTATTACATGTGTCATTTTAGACTCTTATCGGTGTTAGCATTTTAAGACATTATTTACTTCCTTTTACTTTTAATTTTTTAAAATATTTTTATTTCTTAATTTACCCTTTTTATTATCAAAATACTCTTATTTGTCTTTCTTCTTTTTTTGGACAGATATCATCAAAGTTAAAGAGACAGTTATAAAGTCACAAAAAGTTCCGTGAAGATTTAAATTTAAAACCTTAAAATTTAAAGATATTCTCGTAATTATCAAACTACTACTTTAGTGATATCCCCCTCCCCTCTTTCCTTCCTTGCTTCCTTCCTTGAATGTGTGAAGACATATATACCAACATTCTCACGCTCTATATTTATCAAATTTGAAGATTGTTGGGTTCAGATTTCTTCGCCAGAATGCAAACATCCCCCTCCCCTGACGCCGCCTGTTATGCTTCCTTCTCTCCCAATCAAACTCCTTTTAAACCCGCTCAGCGACGCTCCTCCCGATAATTCTTTTCCCCTCCCACACGTGTTGCGACTACCCCTTGCCATCACATTCACACCACCGACGTTACGTTTTCTAGTAAATTGGAGCTCCTTTGAACTGAAATGACCTCTTTCTTGTTTTGGTATCGGTAGCGTTTTTTTCCCTCAGAAATTAATAAATCGATCACATCGTATTCTTAGTAGTTATCTGTGTATTTAGAAATTATAACAAAGAATTTTATAAAAATTTACTTTTTTATTGATAATTTTATTATAACATTTATGTATATGAAAAATTATGAGAAAGTATTTTTTCATTATTTTCAAATAAAGGTCATTTATATTTTTATTTTCTTAGCATTATTTTTCAAAGACAGTAAAACAAAAAAATCTACTTAATGAGAGTCTCTTGATCTACTATTCCACTTCAATCCACTTTTATTAATCTCCTATTTCATTTCTCGTAATTTCGCCTCTTTCTTTCAATCTCTAGTTATTTCTTCTTAGATATACTGCATATTTGTTGCTCATTATGTTTCATATGCTCTCTTTAATCTTATTTCTTCCTTCACTTCAATATACTACACAACTATTGATCATACTAAAAAATTATCAACTAATTTTCTTAGCTTGACTGAAAATTTTAAATTTATTTTTTACGATCAGACCAAAAAATTATCAATGTATTTTTTTTATAATTTTTATTTAAATAGGAATTAAATTCATTTTTTTTATACATATTCATTTTTTAATATTATTTATTTTTATACAGATACAAACCCTCAAATTTCTAATTCTTGTCATTTCCTATGAATGCATAAATACATCTACTATTTTGTAGTTTCTAATTAAATCTCATTATTTCTATTTCTCGTAAATTCCTAAATTTCTATCCCTTCTTTTCACGTTCCATTGATAAATTACTATTTTAGTTTCAAAAAGAATTGGAGTGAATTATGAAATGACAATTTATTTATGAAAATTTATGTAGTAATGAAAATACATAAAAATTGAAATTTCTTATTTTCAAATGAAATCCTAGAGGTACATGTTGGAAATTTTGAAAAAATCTTTAGATTTGTAAGTGTTTGTGCATACTAAAAACTCTAGAAAAATTTTAAATTTTTCTATCACTATAAACATAAAGTTTTTTCACCATTTCCCATCATTGAATTAGAAAAATACTTGTAATTGATAAAAATTTCATCACGACATATTTTCTTGATCTCGTATGTCTTGTATAATCTCTCTCAACTAATACTAAACTCGTGGCTACAAAGAAAATTTAAAATTATATTTGAAATATTAAAATATAAGAAATTTTTAATTTTTTAAATTAATTTTTTAAATTAATTTTTCAAAAATTCCATAATATACACAAAATTCGATCCTAAAAAAAAATTAATTCCTAATTTTTTTTCTTTTATTAAATTTTTATTTGACGCTTATAGGTAAACCCTAATCATAAAAAAAAAATGGAAACACTAATGCACTTTCGAGGGCATATTATGTCCTATTCAGGGATTATTCAACAAGACCCCATGTTCCATACCATTCAACAGAGGGAAAGAAAAAAAAAAAAAAAAGGAAAAAAGGGGGACCCATGTTGACCAGAGCAAGTCACAAGATGGTTATCAATTATCGTCACTAACAAACACATGTGTCAGCGACGATGCTGGTGCTGAATTCAAGTACCTGAACCGACCACGCCTTCATCCACGCCACTTCCATCCATGGATTTTCGGATCCAACGGTGGAGTACACGTCTGGAAAAGAGGAAAAGGAGGAGAAAGGTCTCAGGAAGAAGAAAACAGAAAGAAATGTTTTTTTTTTTTTAAAGAAAAAAAGGAGAGAGAGAGGACGGTGAAAGAAGGGGAAAGGAAAAGTGGTCAACCGGTGGAGACCTTCCAGTGGAACGGTAATCCACGTGGCCATCGTTAATTGGGCCATGGGTTTGACGGCAGCGGGAAGGCAGACGCTGACAGCTCAGTCCGTCCACGGTTGCTTTAGGCCTGCTTTTATTTTTGACTCTCCCCTTCACCTTCCATTCCCCTCTCCTCCTCATTTTCCTCCTCAGCCTCTGTCGTGCCTTGCGTGGTTCGATGGATCTGCTTCGTTAAAGGAGGAGGCGATGGCGGTGGAGTAGACGATGAGCAGCAGCGGGAGCGCCGGCGGGGGTGAGAGGGCGGTGGAGGAGGCGGCATACGCTGGGATGAGGAGTTTGGAGGAGCTTGTGAGGTTGATCTCCGAGAACCCAAATCGGAAGGAGGACGGTGCGTGCATGAGAGTGGCGGATACGGCGGTGGCCAAGTTTAGAAAGGTGATTTCCTTGTTAGACCGAAGCAGGATCGGGCACGCGCGGTTCCGGCGTTCTCCGGCGGTGAGTCGGGAGGAGGAGAAGAAGAAGAAGAACGTGGTGGTCGTGGCGAAAGAGGAGAAGGTCGAGGAGGTGGTGCCGGCGGTTAAGGTATATTGTCCCAAGCCGATCCAGCGGCTCCCACCGCTTCCTCATCACCATCATCACCAAAACCCGACAAGGGTCTTCGCTGCAGAGGCGGCCAAGTCGTCCTTGACTGGCTCCACCACGTCGTCGTCTGCTTTCCAGGTGATGATGAGTCCCGCCGCCAAGGGCGGTGGAGGACGAACCTCGCTTCCACCGGGCTCTTCTACGGTTTCGTTGCCGTTGAAGAGGAAGTGTGGTGATGGGGGTGGTGCCGCCGGCGGGAAATGCTTGACTACTGGACCTGCCGGTGGAAGATGTCATTGCTCCAACACCAAGAGAAGGTGAGTTCCACCTCCTCTTCCTTCTTCCTCTTACCATTGCCATGTACGACGGCTTGTGGGTTTTTAGTGATGTGATTTTTGCAGAAAGATGAGGATGCGACGCACGGTGAGAGTCCCGGCGATAAGCGTCAAGTCTTCCGACGTACCGTCCGACGAGTTCTCGTGGAGGAAGTACGGCCAAAAGCCGATCAAGGGATCTCCTTACCCGAGGTTGGTCTCGATTTATGTGCCAAATCGAATAGATCTCGTCGATCTTGATTTGTTTATTTCCGCATCAATCGTCCAAGTTCATGTCATATATATTAATCCCAAATCCATAGGCTACATCTCTGTTCAAGATGATCCAGTAATATATTCTGCTCAACATCGTTCACGGCCCTGATGACTGTCTCTGTGTCTGAGCAGGGGATACTACAAGTGCAGCAGCGTCAGAGGCTGTCCGGCGAGGAAACACGTCGAACGCGCGGTGGACGATCCATCCATGCTCGTCGTCACCTACGAGGGCGACCACAACCACGTCAACCACTCTCACCCCCACATCCCAGTCCCCATCGCCACCGCCGTCCCTCCACTACCCACCGAATCCTCACCACCATCACCGCCGCCTCCCGCATTGCTCCGGCCGCCGCCCTCCTCCTCCTCCTCCTAGCCACTACTCCAGCGCAGCGACCGACCGACCCCTCGCTTCCAAGCAACGCTTCCACCCAAAAACAGAAAAAAAATCTCTTCCATACGAGGACCGAGAAAGAAAGCAAGAAAACAAGCAAGGCAGGGCCGAGCATGGCCATTGTAGCGTTTGACTTGTGCAGGAACGACGCGACCCGACCATGTGATGTGTCGCTGTCGTACTCGCACGCAAGTTGACGAGAGCAGAGGCACCTTTCGATCTTGTAAAATATTAAAAGAACCAGATCCGAAGCCGTTCGAACGCATGCCGTACGTAGACTTTACCTCCGGTCGACGACGGAGCCGCCGCCCCACCGCCGCTCCTCGTCGGAACCATTAACGCTGGTGGTTGGTTTTAATTTTCTCATTCGTTTCTTCATCCTTCACTCTTCTGGAACCCTTCGCTTGGTGTTTGATGTCTTATTTTGGTCCTGCTACAAGCAAGGAAGTGCTCGTCGTCGAAGCAAATTAAAACACATTCTCTCGTGTACGTATCACAAATCGTATAAATTCTTATTTTTATGATATCAAGACTCAATCCATATAAAGTATTTTAATAAAGAACTTATAAATCGTAAAAATCTTTATATTACTTATCAAATATTTTTTATTAGTTAATTTATTTTAATAAAGTAAAATCCACCGTTCTCACCGTGTTACTTTTAGTAAAATTTAACGTAATTTATTTTACTACTTACAATTCTAGATATTCACATTCAATGCGTTTTTGAATTTTGCGTCATTAAAAATAAGAATTATACGATAATTAATTATTTCATTTATTATCAATTAATTTTAAAATATAAAATAGATTCACATGTATTCATTTTCAATCATTTATCAACATATAAAATGTCAGAATAATTCCGCATTAACTATAAAAAAAAAGATTAAATTTAAAAATTCAAAAGATAAGGCGTGAAAGGTCGGCGGAGAACGAGCGGTGGTGGCTGAAGCCGGAGTGCAAGTTGAAAAAAATACAGCTGGAAGATGTAAACCTTCAAATTTTCATTTAAATAACTAATCAAAAGGTGGGGCTTTCGATTAGACATGAACAGGTTCGGTTGCCGGAAGATGAACGACCACAAGACGTGAAACCGAATCGGTAACCGACATCTAACCCAAAACTCAACTAATTTGGTTGTGTGCTCCGCCCTGGTGCTGTAGACGTCTCGTCGGTGATAAGATTTGCTTCAGTGTTTTTTTCTAAATTATTATTTTAAAATAAATTAATATTTTCGGTAATAAGTTATTTTTTAGTGATATCTTAATTTAATAATCTTAATTAAATATAAAATATCTAAATTTTTCAATAACTCTACGTAATCTTCTTCCTTTTTTTTACTTGTGATCAATACTTATTTTTACGTACTCTGCTTGTAACCTCTTCTCATGCGACTTCTACATGACCTTATGTCTCATACTTACCAATCCTTTTTTTGTAACTTTTCATTGCATCTATAGTTATCATGCATTTTTCCTTTTTGAGACATCATTGTATTTTCCACTACCACACTTTTCACCTTAAATAGTTTGTAGATGTCCTAAGCAACGGAGAGGTGGAGATACTATACTTTGAAGGAGGTTGTTGCTTTCATCAGGTGCAACGACATCGTCATTGTGTGCACAGTAACTCACCTATAGGCGTCATTCCTAAACAAATCCTTCCACCTTCTTTCTCAATGAGACATTCTGTAACCATTGTATCTCACAAAAAGTATATTTATGAATAATTAAATTTTGAAATATATTATTTTTTTCTTATTTTAAAAATAAAAAATAAAAACAATTCTGTCTGATTCCAGTATTTAGAGATGTCAATGGGCCGTATTGGCACAACCTAGCATGGTCTGGCACGAAAAAATTTTCGTGCCATGGGTCGTGCCTGGGTCGGACCCCCAGTTCGTTAATTCCAACACGAAATAGGCACGGCTCAGCCTAGCACGAGACTATGAGGTGGGTCGAGAGAGGGGGGAGGGGAACGCCAGTCGCTGGGTTGCAGGGTGGGGGGGACCGGTTGCGAGGTTGTGCGGCCTGCATGGTGAACAGTTGCATGTGCGAGAGGGGGCTAAATCAGTCATGTGGCCGACGGGGGTGATGGGTTGTTGGGTCGTGTGACTGGCAGGGTGAACGGTTGCATGTGTCGGTGCGCAAGAGGGGGTTGAATGGGTCGTGTCACTGGCGGGGGGATGGGCCGTCGGGTCACTGGGCCAACCGTCAGGTTGTGCGGGAGGCGAGGGGACGGGTTGCCAGGTCATTGGGTCGGCAGTTGGGGTGAACGGTCGTGTGCGTGGGCGGGCGCAATGGGCCGCTGGGGAACCGTACCTGAGTCGGTTGTCGGGTCATGGCTTGCAAGGTGCAAGTGTGCAACGCAACAACGGTCAAGTCGTCGGGGTTGGCGTCCAATAGGCGACTGGCTGTTGGGTGAAACGATCGGCTACCGCCTCAACAGCTCAACCAACTTTTCTCTATAAATTGCGGGAGTTAAATTTTATTTTTCACCCAACTCACTCCTCGTCTCCTTCACTCCAAATTTTCTAAACTCCAATCTCAAATC
Source organism: Amphibolis antarctica (assembly GCA_024699675.1). Taxonomy (NCBI): domain Eukaryota; kingdom Viridiplantae; phylum Streptophyta; class Magnoliopsida; order Alismatales; family Cymodoceaceae; genus Amphibolis; species Amphibolis antarctica. Next base: position 44,725 of record JAMKPZ010002044.1, read on the forward strand.
TCAAATCTCTAATCTCAATTATCAATTCTCAATTTATTAAATTTTCTCACTTAAGTCACAAACAATGGTGCACTACTAAGGCCAAAGTTTTGGAGGCTACGAATATCCTCAACAAAACTTTTCTGAAGCGGAAGTAACGTCATCAATGGAGACTACTAGAGCTTCAACTTCAATTGTGCCACCGAGGAAGTCTCGAAAGAGAGCTTCCATCTAGTCAAAGTACACAATCATGATGAAAACTACAGTGGATAGCATAGAAGAGGAACGAGCCTTCTGCAACCTCTGTAATGCCGACTTCTCTTGTAAAACGTCTGGCAGTACAAGTTATTTAACTAGGCATATTAGTACATATGAAAATAGGAATATGGATAAAATAATTCAAACTCAACTTTCTTTTACTCCTGAGGGTAGTGTTTCTTCATGGACTTATGATTCTAAAAATGCTAGGAACTTGCATGTTAGATTTATTTGTTCAAAAGATTTACCAATAAGTTTTGAAGGAAATAAACGTTTTGATAATTATATTAGTAAAGCATATTGTCTATAATATAAACGTGTATCTAGAAATACTATTAGGTCAGATATTATGAATTCATTTAATAAGCTTAGATTAGAACTTATTAATGTTATGAGTACAATAATAACATGTATAGCATGCACTTCAGATATTTGATTGGGTAGAACTAAGGATGTGTATATAGCTGTAACTACACATTATATTGATCAAAATTGGATTTTACAAAAAAAAAAAAGGATTTAGAAAAATTCAACGTCCACATACTGCTGAAACAATTTTTGCAAACATTATGGAAATTTTTGAATTATATGGAATTAGAAATAAAATAGGTAGTATAACTTTTGATAAGTCCACCAAATGGTTTTAAATTATTTCACCAAAGATGTATGTGTCACATAATTAATATTATTATACAATCAAGTATAAAAGAAATTAAAATTTATATTGAACTTATTAGAGATGCTATAAGTTTTATAACTAGTTCAGGAAAGCGGCAGCAACAATTTGATGAAATATATGATACTTTTGAAATGCCGCATAAAAAATTCTCTTTAAATGTTCAACATAGGTGGACTTCATTATATTTAATGTTAGAAAGTGTATTACCATATGAAATTCCAATAATATCTTTGTATAATCATCATCATTGTGATGATTATCAAAAATAATTAACTGAGAATGATCTTAAAATTGTAAAATGTTTTGTTGAATTTTTAAAACCTTT
>JAMKPZ010002045.1:0-28854 GCA_024699675.1 Amphibolis antarctica
AATTTCATCACTATCATAGAGTCATTAGTTTTAGAAGGAATTGCCTCTATCCACTTGGTTACATATTCTACTACCAGGAGGATATAAACAAAACTATTTGAATTTGGAAAAGGTCCCATGAAATCTATACCCCAGACATCAAAAACCTCTACTTCTTGGATAGGATTTAATGGCATCATATTTCGTTTTGTAATTCTTCCTACTTTTTGGCATTGACCACTATTTTTACAATATTTATATGCTTCTTTAAATAATGTTGGCCAATATAGGCCACTATGAAGCACTTTTAAAGCTATCTTTTTAGCTCCAAAATGTCCTCAAGCAGGTTGATCATGACAAAATGACAACACTGATTGAGTTTCAGCTTCTAGGATGCATCTCCTTACAATTTGGTTAGGGCATTGCTTAAACAGGTAAGGATCATCCCAAAAGAAATATTTAACCCTCGTAAAGAACATTTTCTTATCTAAATTGGACCAATCATAAGGTACTAAACTCGTAGCCAAATAATTAACTATATCTGCATACCATGGGAAGGGATTTAGCATAAACAATTGCTCATCTGGAAATGTATCATCTATTGATGGATCAGGTAGGAATGAAGCATCTAATCTTGACATGGTCTACCACAATATTTTCACAACCTTTCTTATCCTTAATTTCCAAGTCAAACTCTTGCAATAACAAAATCCATCTTATAAGCCTTGGTTTAGCATAATTTTTAACTAACAAATACTTAACTACTGAGTGATCAGTGTAGATGATAGTGTGGTTGCCTATTAGATATGACCTAAACTTTTCTAAGGAAAAAACCACTGCTAGAAATTCTTTTTCAGTTACACTATAATTGATTTGTGTTTCGTTCAATGTCGTACTAGCATAATATATTTCTCTTGGTAATTTGTCTAATTTTTGACCTAGAACTGCACCTAATGCATAGTCTGATGCATCACACATTAATTCAAAAGGTTGAGACCTGTCGGGTGCATAGACTATAGGTGAAGTGGTTAGGGTTTCCTTAAGAAAATTAAATGCTTTCATGCATTCCTCATTAAATTCAAATTGTGCATCCTTAATTAATAATTGAGTTAAAGGTTGACCAATTTTACTAAAGTTTTTAATAAATCTTCTATAAAATCCAACATGTCCTAAAAATGCTCTTATATCTTTAACTATTCTAGGAATAGGCAAATAAGATATTAATTCCACTTTTGCTTTGTCAACTTTTTTGCCTTCAGTAGAAATAACTTGTCCTAAAACTATTCCTCGTTTAACCATAAAATGACATTTTTCCCAGTTTAACACTAACTTTTTTTGTTCACATCTCTCTAGTACTTTCTATAAACTAATTAAATATTTTTCAAATGAGTCCCCATATATAGAAAAATCATCCATAAATACTTCTAAAAATTCATCTATAAAATCATTGAAGATGCTTGTCATACACCTTTGAAATGTAGCAGGTGCATTGCATAGCCCAAAAGGCATACGACTAAAGGCAAATGTTCCAAAAGGACATGTAAAAGTTATTTTCTCTTGATCCTCAAGTGAAATAGGGATTTGATTATAACCTGAATAGCCATCTAGGAAACAATGAAACTCATGCCCTGCCAATTTTTCTAACATTTGATATATGAAAGGCAAAGGAAAGTGATCCTTCCTAGTTGCTGCATTCAGTCTTCTATAATCTATACAAACCCTCCAACCAGTTTGAACTCTAGTTAGAACTAATTCCTTGTTGTCGTTTTCCATAACTGTTAACTGGACTCACCCAAGAACTATCAAATATTGGATAAATTATGTCATCGTCTAACCATTTTAGAATTTCCTTTTTAACAACCTCTTTAATATTCAGATTTAATCTTCTCTGTGCTTGCCTAATAGGTTTAATTTCAAATTCCAGAATAATCCTATGTTGGCAAATAGTTGAACTTATACCTTTTATGTCTGACGTCTGCCATCCTATTGCTCCCTTATGCTTTCTCAACACTTTGTATTGATGTTAAATTAGAAGCAATAATGATTGGTAGATTCTCATTATTCTCCAAAAATGCATATTTTAAATTTTTTGGAAGTGGTTTCAGCTCAAGCACCGGGTATTCTAAAGTTAATGATTCTTTATCTTTTTCTAATTGTTCTTTGTTTGCATCCATATTCTCTGTTTGCTCAGAGATTTCCTCTTTCAACATTTCTTCATTCGATATTACACATTTTTCAACATGATCTAATTCCTCTACATTTAAGTCCTCATCTATTTCAAAAGTTTTGATTAGATTAACCTTAAAATGTTTAAATTGAAGCTCTTTAAAATTCTTCTTAACCCCACTGAAAATATTTAGTTCTAATTTTTGATCATCCCAAGCTAATTCCATCCAACCATTTCTACAACTTATGCAAGCATTGGTTGTAGCTAAAAATGGTCTTCCCAAAATTATTATAGCTTGATCTTGAGTTATACTTGAAGCTTTTGTTTCCATTACAAAAAAATCAACAGGGTAGACAAACTCCATAACCCTCACCAAAATGTTTTCCACTTTTCCTAAAGGTATTCTTATGAATTTATCTACTAGTTGAATCACTATTCTCGTAGGTTTGATATTGTCCAATTTTAACTTCTCATAAATAGAACTAGGCATGACATTAATTTTAGCTCCTAAGTCTATTAACATTGTATTAAAATAACAATCGCCTATATAGCAAGAAATAACAAGAGTTCCTAGATCGTTTAATTTTTCTGGTATAGGATTAATTAACATGGAGCTTACCTCTTTAGGTAAAAATACTTTTTTTAAGATTTTCTTCCTTCTATTCTTGGTACAAAGATTTTTAAGATATTTCGCATAAGAAGGAACTTGTCTAATAATTTCCAATAATGGTATATTGACTTTAACTTTTTCAAATATTTTATTGATTTGTTTCATTTCTTGATCCTTAACATTTCTCATCCTATGCGGAAATGGAAAGTGCTTTTCATTTGTTAACTTCTCTTCATTTATAACATTTTTCTTTTCAATTTCATTACTATTTTCAGATTCTTTACTATTTTGAGATTCTGCATTATCTTCTAACTCAACATCAGCCTTGTCTTCTGGACTAGATTTTTCTTTAATTTCCTCTTTCTTTGTAAAATTATCATTAATTTGTTCTTCTTTATCATCCTTTTTTTGGCCTTCATAAGTGACACCTCAGATGACTCTTCTATATTGTTGGAAATAGGGTTGTTCATAACCTCAGATGGTCCAACTAAATAGTCCCTTACCAAATAATCAAGTAATTCATACCATTCCTAGATTTGATCTTTTTCCTTAGTATTTTCAACTTCTGCAGCTCTATAGAACTGATTTAGTGTGAATGTTGCACTAGTATCTATAGGTTCCTACTGGAAACTTTCATCTTGTTCAGATAAATTAGAGTTCTTTATAAATAAGTTAATGGATCTTTGAATTTCATCTAACTTCTCCATATGATTAAATGTAGTTAAACCATTATAATGATTTTCTTTCATTACCTCAAATGGTTGTATATTCTTCTCTGTATATGAAATGTTTTCTAATGAATTCACCTCCAGATAATTCTGATTTCCATTTTAGTTTACCCAATTAAAATCATTGTTTTCATATTCATTAAACATTTCACTGTCTTTCATTTTCTATATTGATTCATCATATCTATTCAACATTTTTTCGAATTCTCATGATATTCTTTGCTTACTATAATTCTGATCGATTCCAGTATTAATTGGTAAATTATCTCCAAGATTTGATATACCTGTATCAGTACTTTGAACACCCTAATCATCTTGTAAGATTGACCAATTTGAATAATTTTTATTTTGTAATTCATTTAGTTTGTTATATCGTTCAGTATTTCGTATTGTTTCATCTAGTTTATCCATTAATTGCTGGATTTGTAGTGATATATTTGATTGGTAATTTTTATTTTCATTCATATGATTACACTTTGAATAATAATTCTGCATTCCTGAATTGCCATTACAGTCCAACAAATTAGAATTCTCATTCCAGTTGTAATTATTTTGAGATTTAACATTAAGTCCTTCTAAATCATGCTATGAAGAGTAGTAATTAAATTCCATAGGTAAATAATTTCTTTTAACATAATTAGAATAATTATAATCCTCATAACTTGTCTGTGGAACAATCCCAAAATCACCCCAATACGAGTTATATGAGTCCATTATGTAATTTAGAATTTAATTACAAGACTCTACTCTGGAATAGCAATATGACTTTGAAATAGAATTTAATAGCAGTAATGCACATAAATCATATTGTAGCCCTAGCTAATACCAAAATTGCAAAAAGAAACACCAATTGCAAGAAATTAAGCAATCCCTGGCAACGACGCCAAAAACTTGTTTAGCTCACAACTGAGTTTGTGCAATAATTGTGAGTTTCAGATGTAAAAACAACATGATTCAAATTGGCTAAAACTTCTAAGAATTGAATGATTATATTTTTGGTCTTTTTATATATTTCAAAACACAACACACAATACCATGCAAGAAACACAATACAATACAAAGAACTTATAAAAGTAAAAATGACATTCAACATTACAGTAAATATAAAAACATAATCTAATTACCGTAACTAAGTTTATAAAGTGTGTGATTGTAGATTTGAGTGTAGTTGTAAAAATGTTAAGTAAAATAAAGAAAATAAAAATGGAAGGAACACCTAATACTTCACTGTAATTTAAGTGTAGGCTAGGAACTTCTCTTTGTCTATACTTTCGGTCCACCAGGATGTCAATCTAGCAGGCCTTCCTTTCAACCTTGCAGTGAGATTTTGGTGCATCAATCTGCAATTACACCAAGGAATAGAGGAGGAAGTAGCTAGCGTTGAGAGTCTCTCCTTCAAGGATACGCTCAGGTTGAGAAAAGAATAGCAAATATACTACGCGAATGGTTGGAGAAGAGGAGGTCGTTAATCTCCTCTCAGAAGAGATGAGTGGGTGGAGGATGAAAGATGGAGAAGATGGAAAATGCTCTGTAAATGGTGGATGAAGGAAGAAGAGGGGGGGGCTTAGTTTCAAGGCTACAGGACTATTTTATAGATGGGAGGATTGGTAGTTCATGAGCTGGCAGTTAACAAGGGCGTGGTGCACATCCGATCATGTGAGATCATCCCATGCAATCTATTACTTCAGCCTGTCCATCCACATTCTTCATGGTTGAGCTACAGCTAAATTAATATTTAATTCTGCTTTGGTACGTAATTCTTGCAGTTACTTATCAAATTTCCCTGCAAATACTTAAGAAATACCTTTCGTGAAACACATCATATTACAGGAGAAATAATTCATAGCATTTAGATCTTAACTGTAATTGCAATTGCTTTAATATCAATGAAATTCGTTGCACAAAACAAACAGGGTATAGGTTCGAGGGAAAACTAGTTTACCCTCACATAAGTTTGTGGGTAAACCCTTAACGCTTATAGTATGGTCCAAGTGTAAACAGCTTAATCCACAGATAAGTTCGTGGGTAAACAGCTTAACCGTCAGACTTGCATTTAAGCTTAAATCAAGAGTTTTTCTCTGTATATTAATCATTCTATTAGCAACCTAAAGAGTCAAATGTCAATCATTCATTCCTTTCTCAATAGGTAATAAACATAAACATAATTAACGACTTCCTCTTTTTGGGCTACCCTTTCCTCCACCAAAACTCTATTGTACCTTCCACCCATCACAAGATTCTCAAGTTCCTGTGGAAGGGGGAAGTCATTGTCATACTGGTGGAAAATTACCATCGTCTGGGACAATCCATGGTCACCGTAGCATCCTTCGAGTCACAACACCCGGCACCTGAGCTGGTCGTCGCTGCCTCACCACCTAACCTACAGAACACAGAAAGTGGTCCAGGTGCTTGGAGCCTTGGAATAACACCCCATAGCCAAACCAAGAGCTGGAAGACAGTCTATTGCACTTGTTCGAAGAGTCTCTGGCAAGTAGTGAAGGGCCAACCCTTTGCCAACCTGCCCCAACATTGTCCATCCTAAGAGCCTTGGAAACAGATGCTATATCCGACTGGTTCGTACAAGGAAAGTGGTCGACAAGGTGTGCTCCTTCCCCCTCTCCTTCAACTTAGTGGCGCAACACCCACCTATTGACCTGGGTGGGGACTTTCTAGGCTTGTAGGTCATCCAAGTCAAGAGACAAGCCTAGCAGCTTCCGGGTGACACACGCCAGAACCCATACCGCCAACAATAAGGCTTGGCATCCCAAACATAAGTGTGCCAGCAGCTACGTCCTCAACGGCCACCAACTTGGCAACCCGATTTAGTCAGCCAAGGCTTGGCAATCATACCAAGTGTCTCACCCAGCACAGGATAGAGTTGGGAATCATTCGATCTACAGTCATATCATCTGACCTCCGACAACCTCCAGTAGGGGTTTCGCACAATGCTGACCAACATCTAGCTAGCCTGCTTAGTCTCAATGGCATCCTCTACAAGTGGAATGACGTCCAACCTCATGGGGTAGAACTAGGGGCATTCTACCCCTCCCTCACCACACTCTCCTAGATAGGTGAATGTGACCACCGTCATGCCCTCATTGGAGACTCTCTCTGGTTTCCGCCTCCTAGCGAGCTGACCGCCGGCCCACCCACCCGACCTTTTGCACGTACCGACAGAGGAGCAGTGCCTCGAGTTAGAGCTAGGGGCATTCTGCCCCACCCCCTCTTCATGCACTGGGCAAGCAGAGTAGTAGACGATGTTTGATGACCTCACACCTCAAGTAGGCGAGCACAACAAACCCGTCACCTTCTCCTTTGGAGCCTTCCTTGGGTTCCGCCTCATTCCAAACTGGTAGCCAGTATACCTACTCGGCACTCGGCTAGGAGACTAGGGATGTAGCGCCGGCCAGGCTCACTATCTAGCGCCTTTTTAGCTTGAGGGTTAGCAATCAATGGATGAGCTTGATAGTTTCCCATTGCAAGACCAATAATTTGAAGAAGTTAATCCATGGGTCCAACCACCCGAGTCCACAAGTATAACCTCCACTGACGAGGTTGAGCTTGTAAACCATGGGGATGAACAAAACTGAAAAGAAACAAAAGTTAGCAATGAGGTACCTGAGCCTTACTAGCAATAACTCCTCGCACTCCTGTGAGAGTTCATGGAGGTGTTTGCTTGGGGATACGAAGATATGCCTAGTTTGGATGAGTGGGTAGCCGTCCACCAACTGCCTCTCAAACCGGAAGCCTGCCCTGTGAAGTAGAAAGCTCGACGCATGAGACAGGAATGGGCCGAGAAGCTGAAAGAGGAAGTTCATAAGTAGTTGAGTGTCTGGTTCCTCCAGCCGGTCTTCTACCCAAAATGGGTGGCAAACATGGTGCCGATGCCCAAGAGAGATAGACGGGTATGCATGTGTATTGACTACTGGGACCTCAACAAGGCCAGCCCCAAGGATGACTTGCCACTACCGCACATAGATGTCTTGGTCGACGACGTTGCAAAGTATGGAGTCTATTCCTTCATGGACGGATTCTCTGATTACAATCAAATCCTCATGGTTGAAGAAGACAAGGAGAAAACCGCGTTCACCACTCCTTGGGGCATCTTTTGTTACAGGGTGATGCCATTCGGGCTCAAAAATGCCAGTGCTACCTACCAAAGAGCCATGACCACCCTATTCCATGACATGATGCACAAAGAAGTTGAAGTTTACATTAATGACATGGTAGTGAAGGCGTGCACGCACCAACAACATCTCAAGCACTTGAGAAGATTATTTGAGTGCCTAAGGAAGTACAAGCTCAGGCTAAACCCGTCGAAATCCACGTTTGGGGCCACCATGGGAAAGCTCCTAGGCTTCATCATCAACAAGCATGGGATTGAGGTGGATCCTGACAAGGCAACGATGATCCTAGACATGCCTCCCTCACAAACAGAGCAGTAGGTCCAAAGCTTGTTAGGAAGGCTACAGTACATCAGGCGCTTCATCTCGTGCCTTACGCTGACATGCAAGCCATTCTTCAAACTACTAAAGAAAAATACTAGCTTCGTGTGGATAGCACAATGCCAAGCTACTTTTGACCACATCAAGCGACAACTATCCTGGCCACCAGTTCTTGTGCCACCTCATCCCGGACGGTCGCTCTTCTTGTACCTGTCTATCACGTCCTCTTCCATGGGCACCGTGTTGGGCTAGCATGACACCACCGACAGGGTTGAGCAGGCCATATACTACCTCAGTAAGAAGTTCACCGAGGTAGAAGAATGATATGAACTCATCGGGAAGTATTGCTTCTCGCTGGTTTGGATGGTGAAGAAACTATGGCACTACTTGGTGGTCTACTCGATCGTGAATGCTCTGACACTTTTGCTAACACAACTTAGTTTGCAAATTTCTCTCATTGGCAAATAGCTTAATATCTCACACAAGATGTGTACAAGGATCTCCATCATTCACTAAAATTCATTAAATCCAAACACTTCATTAAATTAGCTCTTAAGCTCAACTCGACACATCTAATAATCATGAAGTAAATGCATAATGTAGGAGTATTAATATAATTGGAAATGATTGCATAATAAAATTTCTGAAGATCCTGTCTACTGTAGTTTACCCTCGGACTAAGTTCGAGGGTAAAGGTGTTTACCCTCGAACTACCACATGGGTAAACCCAAAAACAATTAAATACTTACGAATCTTACCATCCGACCGTTTGATTATTCGATTATCCTTATAAAAATCATTAAGGCCCTCTTGTGCATTAACCCTTTTTCTCATGACCTACGTTCATAGTACTCTCTTCCTCCCACAATACATCATGGCTTCCACCTCCACCGTGCCTCCCTCTGCTCCAACTTCAAACTATGAGTGGATTAAAATGCTGAACTTCAAGAAGTTTAGAATGAATGTAGAAATGTGACATAATAAAGGGTAGCACAAGCTTAAAGCCACAATCAGAGAATAAGAATTGAAAATGGTAAGGGAAGATACCGCTGACTATTTGAAACAGAGTAGGGAGGCTGGTATCGTAGTGCCAACCTTCCTCAAGGAGAAGATAGCCTCTCATGTTGAGAGAGAGGTAGGGCAAGAGTAGTTAGCTCACCCTAATAATCGTTTGGTTCATGATTTGATGAAGAGAAAATATGTTTTCTAGTTTCATAGAGAAATATTTTGCTTAGCCACCAATGGGTCTACTAACATCAGAAGTAGGACATATTTTTGCATTCCGTGGCAAACAATAAGACCTCAGAGGTCATTGTCTACTGAAGATTGGATGAGGTTGATTAAATTTGACCAGTTTGAATTGTCCTCATCTAGGTGGCATAAGGGTAGTTTACAAAGAGACTACACCAAGGAGAAAATTTTAAATGGTTTGAAATATCAGTTGAAACACTTCAGAACTAAGGTTGAAAGAGAATTTGTCACTCTCCTTACTGCAGTGGCTCAAACCATTGATGACTACACTCAGCAAGCTTGGTAGGATGAGTGTGCAATTAGGCCCAAGAAAGTCTTGGATCAACAGATTGTCCAAACCAAGGCTAAGTTATGGTTTACAAAGGTTGTTTACTCCATCATCTAGGACTTAAACAGAGATGCTTTAGTCACTGATGATGTGTATGCATGCCTCCCTAAAGATAAAGTTGAGAGGGAACAATATGAGTTCTACATGTAGACCTACCTCTCTCTCGGGGAAAGCCAAGAAGTGGCTGTGATTGCCTCTCAATGTGCCTTATATGAGTGGAGGTAGCACATTGCAGAGTAGGCTGCCCATGTTGTGGAGATGGCAGAAGTTGAAGCTCACCAAAAAGAAGCTAAAGTCAAAGTGAAAGAAGAGCCCTAGGAGGCTGATTTCAAAGCATACAGTGAAATGATGGCAGGTCCATCCAAGGCACAAGTGGTTGAGAAAGTAGTTGAAACATCTCAACTTCCTGTGAGCAATGAGGAATGGGAAGAAACAGACTCTGGAGAGGAAGAAGAAGAAGAAGAAAAAGAACAACAACCACCACCACCATTGCAAGTACCAACACCACCACCATAGCAACAACCACAATAAGAATAAGAGGAAGAGGAAGACATTCCAATTGTTAGACTGGAGGGAGGGATAACGGAGAGTAGTGACGATGAACTCACCCTGGGGGAGTTAATTCATCAATACAGAATGACCAACCCTCCTCCCAAAGAATCACTAGTCCACAAGGAGGTTCCTCAAGTTGAAACAGTGGGGCATCAATTGGAGATGTAGGTATACTTAGGGTTTTAAGTTTAATATTTGTTGTTTTTGTTTCTTTTTAATTTCTCCCTTTTTAGTAATTTAAAATGTGATTTTGTTAAATTCAGGAGGAAGGATCTACTGTTGGAGTAGTAGTTCCATTTTTGGAACTCCAAGATAGAGAAGGGGTCAATCACACCATCCTTGAAGCCATTCAGTTTGCTTCAGAGGAGGGTCAGGTAATCATTTAAGCTACATTACCTTCAAGTCTACTTTAGGTTTCCATTTTTTTTTTTACTTTTTATATGCAAGTGTTTATATGTTTCCCCCTTTTTCTTTTTCTTTTTTTATCGTGTGAACCAACTTCCCCAGAAAGGGAAGAAGAAGAAGAAAAGAAAGAAGGACAAGAGGAAGAGGAGAGAGCTACTATTAGTCCTCTTGCCTCAAGTCCAATGCAAGCAGATTTGGATTTAGGTTAGATAGAGATTTCTGCCTAGCAACAACCAAGCTTTGATGGAGAAGAAAATACAGCCTTAGTGATCTATTCTCCACCAATTGAGCCACACACAACTATTATAGAAGCATTAGCTCCATCCTCCCCCACACATGCAGAACAAGCTCAACAGTTAGGCATAAATTCAGTGATTTTCAGAGATGCTGAGGCTAGGGCTAAATTCCAGACTATTAGGGGTTATGACATTCTATTCAAAAGACCTATGGATTTTGATTTCATTGATGAAATCAAGGACTTACTGGAGTTTCAAGGGCTACTGAGAATTATCCCCAGGTTAGGTAATAATTTTAAAGCTGAGAATTTAGTTCCTGCCTTTTACTGAAATCTACATGAGGAAGATGGAGTTTTGGTTTCCAATGTGACTAATGTGAATATATATTTAACACCTAAGTATATATTTCAGAGCCTAGGATTAAGAGATGTGGGTAAAGAAGTTAAAATCTAGGGTGTTGACTGTCAAAGACTTGAAACAATTCTCTACAGAGGATCAACTGACACCATAGCTGCACAGTGAACCATCCACATCCCAACAGAGAGGATCAGCCTCTATATTAGAAAAGGTGGACGCTGTGATAGAACAACTGGCTGCTCTACAAGCAGAAGTTGCAGAATTGAAATCTAGATTCTTAGAGCAGTGATAGATATATATTTTTTCTTTTGATGATGATGTAATTCAACATTTGGGGAGAAAACTCTCCTTTAATGTAATATTTAAATTTTTTTTAATGAAATGTGTTTTTAGATAGTTGTATTTTGTCTACAGTTCCAATTTTTGCATGTTTTCTATTAAGTTTGTGTGTAATTGCATAATTCAATTTTACAAGTAATATTTTTAATCCCTTTCGAAATTTTTCTTTTTAAGTTCATAGTCTGATGGATTAACACAACACTTGTTAAATTAAACCATTTCAGAGAATTTAAGCTTTCCTTTTTCTATTAAACATACCTGGTACGATCATATATATTAAATGATTGCAATTCAGAATTTTTGATCTCTATCATTAAGTTCACTTAATTGTAACTATCTTTAACCTCATTTGAATTATGAAATAACCCTTATAAATTCATTCAAATGATTAACCTTGTTTAATTTCAGTAAACCTTTCGATTAAAAGTTTTCATTTTCAATAAACAGAGTCATATTTGGTTTAGAGGGGAATAACCCTCGCATAAGTTTGTCGGTAAACTAGATAACCCACGAAGCAGCTACTGCTATAATATTTTAACATTACGACCTAGTCTGAGGGTAAATAGGATAACCCTCGAACTAACTCTGTGGGTAAACTAGATAACCCATGAAGCAACTCAAAGTAAAATGCAATAGCATTTCGAATTAAACTCTTTTTACAAACATTATATTCTTTTCTTTTGGTTTTTGTATATTTATATATATATATATATTTTTTTTTCTTTTATTATTATTATATATATATTGCTTTACTCTCCTTCTAATGCTACGAACTCTACTTCTTTCCTCTCTGACAATTTTAGAAAATGTTTTAATCTTTGACCATTAACTTTAAAAATTTCATGACTTTGCGGATCTTCCAAATCAACTACTCCATAAAAATAAACATATTTAACAACAGATAGACCAGTCCATCTGGATTTCAATTTTCCTAGAAAAGAGTGTAGTCATGAATTATATAATAAAAATTCTTGCCCTTTTTCAAATATTCTGTGTATAATTCTTTTATCATGCCATGTTTTCATCCTTTCTTTAGCTATTTTTGAATTTTCATAGGCCATGTTTCTTAATTCATCTAATTCTACTAATTGCACTTGTCTATTACTACCTGCTGCTTTTATACTTAAGTTTAGTTGCTTAAGTGCCCATAATTCTTTATGTTCTAATTCCACAGGTAAATGACAAGCCTTGCCATATACTAATTTATATGGAGTTGTCCCTAATATTATTTTATAAGCTGTTCTATATACCCAAAGAGAATCATCTTACTTATCAGACTAGTCTCTCCTAGTGGTGTTTACTACTTTTTCTAAGATTCCTTTAATTTACTTATTGGCACTTTCAACTTGTCCACTAGTTTGAGGATGGTAAGCGGTAGCTAACCTATGTAACACTCCATATTTTTTTAGTAACTTTTCAACATTTTTGTTACAGAAATGAGTTCCCCTATCACTGATAATTGCTCTTGGAATATCAAATCAGGACATTATGTTGGATTTTCAAAATAAAAATCTCATCACTATTATAGAATCACTTGGTTACATATTCTACTGCTAGGAGGATCTAAACAAAATTTGGAAAATGTCCTATGAAATCTATACCCCAGACATCAAAAACCTCTACTTCTTGGATAGGATTTAATGGCATCATATTTCATTTTGTAATTTTCCCTACTTTTTGGCATTGAACACATTTTTTACAATATTCATATGCATCTTTAAATAATGTTGGCCAATATAGGCCACTACGAAGCATTTTTAAAGCAATCTTTTTAGATTAACCTTAAAATGTTTAAATTGAAGCTCTTTAAAATTCTTCTTAACCACACTAAAAATATTTAGTTCTAATTTTTGATCACCCCAAATAATTCCATCCAACCATTTCTACAACTTATGCAAGCATCGGCTATAGCTAAAAATGGTGTTCCCAAAATTATTATAGCTTGATCTTGAGTTATACTTGAAGCTTTTGTTTTGCATTACAAAAAAATCAACAGGGTAGACAAACTCCATAACCCTTACCAAAATGTTTTCCACTTTTCCTAAAGGTATTCTTATGAAATTATCTGCTAGTTGAATCACTGTTCTCGTAGGTTTGATATTGTCCAATTTTAACTTCTCATAAATAGAACTAGGCATGACATTAATTCCAGCTCCTAGGTCTATTAATACTGTACTAAAATAACAATTTCCTATATAACAGGAAATAACAAGAGTTCCTCGATCATTTAATTTTTCAAGTACAAGATTAATTAACATGGAACTTACCTCTTTAGCTAAAAATGCCTTTCTTAAGATTTTCTTCCTTCTATTCTTGGTACAAAGAGTTTTAAGATATTTGGCATAAGAAGGAACTTGTCTAATAATTTCCAATAATGGGATATTGACTTTAACTTATTCAAATATTTTACTGATTTGTTCCATTTCTTGATCCTTAACATTTCTCATCCTATGTGGAAATGGAAAGTGCTTTTCATTTCTTAACTTCTCTTCATTTATAACATCTTTCTTTTTGATTTCGTTACTATTTTCAGATTTTTTACTATTTTGAGATTCTGTATTATCCTCTAACTTAGCATCAGCCTTGTCTTTTGGACTAAATTTTTCTTTAATTTCCTCTTTCTTTGTAAAATTGTCATTAATTTGTTCTTCTTTATCATCATCTTTTAGACCTTTATAAGTGACACCAAATCTTAATATTATATTTACATCTTTTGATTCTTCTTTTGATACATTGTCTGTTACAGGAGCATGAAAATCTTCTTCTGAGTTAAGGGTGGCTAACACCTCAAATGACTCTTCTATATTTTTGGAAATAGGGTCGTTCATAACCTTAGATGGTCCAACTAAACAGTCCCTTACCAAATAACAAGGTAATTCATACCCTTCCCAAATTTGATCTTTTTCCTTAAAATTTTCAGCTTCTGCAGCTTTATAGAATTGATTTGGTGTGAATGTTGCACAAGTATCTATGCTGGAAACTTCCATCTTGTTCAAATAAATTAGAGTTCTTTATAAATAAGTCAATGGATCTTTGAATTTCATCTAACTTCTCCATATGATTAAATGCAGTTAAATCATTATATTGATTTTCTTCCATTACCTCAAATGGTTGTATATTGTTCTCTGTATATGAAATGTTTTCTAATGAATTCACCTCTAGATAATTCTGATTTCCATTTGACTTCACCCAATTAAAATCATTATTTTCATATTCGTTAAACATTTCACTATCTTTCATTTTTTGTATTGATTCATCATATCTATTTAGCAATTTTTCGAATTCTTGTGATATTCTTTGCTTACTATAATTCCGATTGATTCTAGTATTAATTGGTAAATTATCTCCAAGATTTGATATACCTATATCAGTACACTTTGATCATCTTGTAAGATTGACCAATTTGAATAATTTTCATTTTGTAATTCATTTAGTCTGTTATACTCTTCAGAATTTTGTATTGTTTCATCTAGTTTATCCATTAATTGCTAGATTTGTAGTGATATATTTGATTGCTAATTTTGATTTTCATTCATATGATTATACTTTGAATAATAATTCTACATTCCTAAATTACCATTATAGTCCCACAAATTAGAATTGTCATTCCAATTATAATTATTTTGGGAATTAACATTAAGTTCTTCTAAATCATGCTTGAAGAGTAGTCATTAAACTCCATAGGTAAATAATTAAAATCATAATTAAAATAATTATAATCCTCATAACTATTTCTTGGAACAATCCCAAAATCACCCTTATACGAGTTATATGAGTCCATTATGTAATTCAGAATTTAAATACAAGACTCTACTTTGGAATAGCAATAAGACTATGAAATAGAATTTAATAGCAGTAATGCACATAAATCATATTACAACCCTAGCTAATACCAAAATAGCAAAAAGCAACACCAATTACAAGAAATTAAACAATCCCCGACAACAACGCCAAAAACTTGTTTCACGCCACAAAATACTTGTAATTCTTTTCTTATATAAATTGTGTGTGCAAAATACTTTAATTCATTGCAAGTACACGGGTTCAGATGTAATTAGTGTGCAAGTATGGGTTTGTCCACAGGGATTAGTTTTTGCTTGGTGTTTAGCTAAATTGGTGACTTCAATTAAGTGAAACAATTGATTAAATATCTTATAAGTAATGTCACAGTTGCCTTGTTCCAATTAACCACTAGGATGGTCTTTAAAGGCCGATTGTGTTACACTTTCCAAAGGATTTTACTTCCAAATATTTAATTCTTCTTAATCTTTAACATTATACACTTCAGTTTGCATAAAATTTAACATTCTGCACAGAAGTACTTAACACTCGAGGTAGCTCTTGAGTAAACATCTCTACCCTCGAACTTACCCAAGGGTTGTGTGATAATTGTGAGTTTCAGATGTAAAAATAGCACGATTCAAATTGGCTGAAACTTCTAATAGTTGAATGATTATATTTTTGGTCTTTTTATATATTTCAAAACACAACACACAATACAATGCAAGAAACACAATACAATACAACAACTTGTAAAAGTAAGAATGCAACATTCAACATTACAGCAAATATAAAAACATAATCTAATTACCGTAACTAATTGATAAAATGTGTGATTGTAGATTTGAGTGTAGTTGTAGAAACGCTAAGTAAAATAAAGAAAATAAAAATGGAAGGAACACCTAATACTTCATTGTAATTTCTCCCTTCGAAACTTGCTTAGGCTAGGAACTTCTCTTTGTCTTTACTTCTGGTCCACCAAGTTGTCAATCTGGTAGGCCTTCCTTTCAACCTTGTAGTGAGATTTTGGGGTGTCAATCCACAATTACACCAAGGAACAGAGGAGGAAGTAGCCAACGCCGAGAGTCTCTCCTTCAAGGATATGCACAGGTTGAGAAAAGAACAGCAAATACACTATACAAATGGTTGGAGAAGAGGAGGTCGTCAATCTCCTCTCGGAAGAGATGATTGGGTGGAGGATGGAAGACAGAGAAGATGGAAAATGCTCTATAAATGGTGGATGAAGGAAGAAGAGGGAGGGGGGCTTAGTTCCAAGGCTACAAGACTATTTTATAGATGGGAGGATTGGCAATTTACGAGCTGGTAGTTAACAACAGTGTGGTGCACGTCCAGACATGTGAGATCATCCCATGTAATCCACTACTTTAGCCTATTCGTCCATGTTCTTCATGTTGAGTTGTAGCTAAATTAATATTTAATTCTACTTTGTTACGTAATTCTTGCAGTTACTTATCAAATTTCCTTGCAAATACTTAAGAAATACCTTTCATGAAACACATCATATTACAGGAGAAATAATTCATAACAATTACATCTTAACTGTAATTGCAGTTACTTTAATATCAAGAAAATTCATTACACAGAACAAACAGGGTACAAGTTCGAGGGTAAACTAGTTTACCCTCACATAAGTTCGTGGGTAAACCCTTAATG
This sequence comes from Amphibolis antarctica, assembly GCA_024699675.1. Taxonomy (NCBI): domain Eukaryota; kingdom Viridiplantae; phylum Streptophyta; class Magnoliopsida; order Alismatales; family Cymodoceaceae; genus Amphibolis; species Amphibolis antarctica. The sequence goes on from JAMKPZ010002045.1 coordinate 16,852, forward strand.
CTCACAGAATGGTTTGAGGATAAACAGCTTAACCCACAGATAAGTCTGTGGGTAAACATCTTAACCCTAGAACTTGCATTTAAGCATAAATCACAAGTTTTTCTCTATATATTAATCGTTCTATTAGCAACCTAAAGAGTCAATTGTTAATTATTCATTCTATTACTTCCAGAGGTATCCAAGCACAGCGGATTCGAATGAGATTAGTACATGTAGGAGGGAGAAAACACGAAGGAAAGTCAAAATCACGGCTACCAGTGGCTTGGACGTGCGGCTAGGGTTCTTGGCACGCCCAAATGCCCAAATCACAAATGCAAACGAGATTTACGTGGTTCCCCAACTTGGGTACATCCACGGGTGTCTCTCCTTGGGTTCTTCACTATCTTCAAATGGTGGATTACAAGAGAAAGGGAAAGGGAAGAGTGGGATGGCCGACACACTAAGGGTTGGCTCGGCCTCCTCACACAAAGCTTCTCTTGTTACAAAATGATCTCTCACAAAAAGCCTAATTCCCTTTTGGGCATTTGGATGGCCTTATATAGTGGCTAATCATCCATGAAAAAAATTCCCTTACAAACATAATAAGATTCAAGACATATTCAAGAAATCTCCACCTTGTCTTGAATCGACCTACACTTAAACCCCAAAGATAGAAGGAGAGACACCAACCGCCCTTCAGCTGCAACAGTAGACATTTAGTAAGTCCAACAAATGCTTGAACTTACTCTCCACAACGCCCTTGGTGAACATATCAGCTGGATTATCTTTAGTGCAAACCTTCAGAATCTTGATCCTATCTTCATTTCTGAGGAAATGAAACTTAACATCAATATGTTTAGTCCTATCATGAAAGACATTATCTTTGACAAGAAAAATGGCACTGAGATTATCACAATATATATCTACCTTATCAATTTCCCAACCCAAATCGCCAAGTAAGTTTTTTAGCCAAATTCCCTCTTTTGCAGCCTTAGTCATTGCAACATACTCAACCTCCATCGTAGATAGTGAAATTGTAGGCTGTAGAGTTGATTTCCAACTCACAACTAACCTTGCAAAAGTGAAGACATATCCAGACAGTGATCTCCTTTTATCAATATCACCTGCAAAATCTGAATCAGTGTATCCAGCCATGTTACAAGCTTGATCAGCACCATACATCAGCCCAATCTCCTGAGCTCCCTTCAGATACCTGAATATCCTTTTAACAGCCTTCCAATGTTCCCTGCCCGGATTGGACATGAACCTACTGACAACAGATAAAGGATAAGCCAAGTCAGGTCTAGTACATATCATAGCGTACATCAGGCTTCCAACAGCCTGCGCATAGGGGACTCTTTGCATATCAAGCTTCTCTGCATTTGATTGTGGACACATGGCTGATGATAGTTTGAGATTCCTGTCATAAGGAGTAGATATGGCTTTATATGAAATCATTCCAAATCTACACAAGATCTTTTCAATATACTTGGATTGATTCAGAAATAACTTCCTTGAAGTTCTATCACGCTGAATCTCGATACCAAGTATCTTCCCAGCAGGACCTAGATCTTTCATTTCAAACTCAGATTTCAATGTGTCCTTCAGCTCCTGTATCAATTCAATATTCGTTGTAGCAATTAATATGTCATCAACATATAGCAACAAATAGACATATGAGTTATCAAACAAGGGCTTCACATAAACACATGAATCAAAATTGCTACAATGGAAACCAACTAAAGTAATAAAAGAATCAAATCTTTTATACCACTGCCATGGAGACTGCTTAAGTCCATATAGGGACTTATCTAATTTGCAAACCGTATCTGACCTGTTCTTCATAGCAAACCTAGGTGGTTGTTCCATCCAAATGTCTTTTTCCAAATTTTCCAAGTTCTAAATCACAAGCTGTAACAATAGCCAAAAGAACTCTAATGGATGTATGACATACCACAGGAGTAAAAACGTCATGAAAATCAATGCTTACTTTCTGGGAGTAGCCTTTGGCGACAAGTCTTGCTTTAAATTGAACTCCCTGGTTGCCTTGTGTCCTGACTTTCTTCTTGAAGACCCATTTGCAACCTACAACATTTCTACCATGAGGATGCTTCACTAAAGTCCAAGTTTGGTTCTTATGGAGGGACTGAAGCTCCTCTTCCATGGCTGTCATCCACAGGCCAGTTGTACCCTCTCTTTCATCCGACTATCACCCGGAAGCCCATGGGTTTCCACTGGCCCTACCGGTGGATGGATCGAGGTACAAAAATTGAAAGGTGTTTGTCTAAGTGCATCACCACGTGGGGCGGATGGCTTATTGGAGTCACCATCTTATTTTTGGGTAGAAAACAAGGAAAAATGGATGGGAAGGTGTCCTTCCACCATCGAGACAATAAAACCACGAGAATCACGTAAAATCATGTAACATCAGAGAACTGGATACAGGGCTCAGGGTACTGTTGGAGAAGGTTTTAGGCACCCCTAGACAGCCCGGGCAATCTCGGCCTCTCTCTGGCTCTAAAGACGGAAAACCATGACAGTCAGTCCGGTCACACATGGCCTCATCCTGGAAAACTTTCCATGGGACCGGGAGGAATAACCTTGTCCCTTCCGGTGAAAACAAGTGGGGGTCACCTGAAGATTAGCATGGGGTCCGATGATAAACGAGAGAGAGAAAGACACAGTGGTCACCGGTACGGACCTCTCAGTCGAAAACCTGAAGGTCGGGTGAGGCAACTGACTGGGCCGTCGGATGGCCGGCTAAAGCTACCGGCTGTTGTGTCACAACCCCCCTCCCTGACTAGAGACGAGAATTCACGTTCTAGCTTGGCCAAGGCCGGCACAGATGCATGCCGGTGGCCTCATCTCGGAAGTTTCTTCGGGGCATCGGGAGGGCATCTTTTCTCCTCCTGGAAATCGGGAACCATCGGGTTGTACATGTTCGTACACCTGAATAGCCACCACCGGGAAGGACCTCATGCCGGTGGCGTCATCCCGGAAACCTTTCCAGGGCATCGGGAGGGTAGACTTACGCCTCTCGGGAAAATGGGAACCGTCGGGTTGTACATCTTCGTACACTCGTGTGGCCGTTGCCAGCAAGGATGCATGCCGGTGGCAACATCCCAGAAAAATTTCCGAGGCATCGGGAGGGTAGACTTACGCCTCCCGGGAAAATGGGAACCGCCTGATTGTACGTCTTTATACACCCGTACGGCCATCGCTGACAACGATGCATGCCAGTGGCATCATCTCAGAAAAATTTCCAGGGCATCGGGAGGGTAGACTTACGCCTCCCGGGAAAAAGGGAAACACCAGGTTGTACGCGTTCATACACCCGAACGGCCACCGCCGGCAGGGATGCATGCTGGTGGCGTCATCCCGGAAAACTTTCCGGGGCATTGGGAGGGTAGACTTACGCCTCTCGGGGAAATGGGAACTAGCTGCCAGGTCTTCTTACCAGATTGCTAGTGGCAGGCCAGTAGGTTCTCCGAACCATCTACGTAAAGATGGGTTTTTGGGGAGCAGGCTGCCGGTTTTTTTATACCGATTTGCTGGCGGAAAGCCGGCTGGTTCCCCGAACCATCTGTGCAAAGATGGGTTTCTGGGGAGCTGGCTGCCGATTTTTTAATATCGGTTTGCCGGCGGCAAGCTGGCTGGTTCCCCGAACCATCTTCGTAAAGATGGGTTTTTTGGGAAGCTGGCTATCGGTTTTAAATACCGGTTTGCCAGCGGCAAGCCAGCTAGTTCCCTGAACCATCTACGCAAAGATGGGTTTTTGGGGAGCTGGCTACCGGTTTTATACACCGGTTTGCTGGCAGCAAGTCGGCTGGTTCCCCGAACCATCTGCCCCAATGGGGGTTTTGGGGAGCTGGCAAGGGTGCATGCTGGTAGCGCCATCTCGGAAACCTTTCCGAGGCATCAGGAGGGTAGACTTACACCTCCTAGGATAACGGGAACCGCTGGGTTATAGTTGTTCGTACACCCGAACGGTCACCGCTGGCAAGGATGCTTACCGGAGGCATCATCCCGGAAATCTCTTTGGGGTATCGGAAATATAGACTTACATTTCTCAGGAAACGGGAACCACCAAATTGTACTTGTTTGTACACCCGAACGGCTGCCGCCGGCAAGGATGCATGCTGGTGGCGTCATCTCGGAAATCTCTCTAGGGCATCGGGAATGTAGACTTACATTTCCCGGGAAACGGGAAGTGCCAGATTGTACTTGTTCGTAACCCCCAACGGCCACTGCCAGTAAGGATGCATGCCGGAGGTGTCATCCTAGAAATCTTTCCGGGGCATCGGGAATATAGACTTACATTTCCAGGGAAACGGGAACCGTCGGATGGTAGTTGTTCATACACCCGAATGGCTGCCGCCGGCAAGGATGCATGCCGGAGGCATCATCCCGAAAATCTTTCTAGGGCATCGGGAGGGTAGACTTACACCTCCCAGGAAAATGGGAACCGTTGGGTTGTACATGTTTGTACACCTGAACGGTCGCCGTAGGCAAGGATGCTTGTTGGTGGTGTCATCTCGGAAATCTTTTCAGGGCATCAGGAGGGTAGACTTACGCCTCCTGAGATAATGAGAACTACCAGATCGTACTTGCTCATACGCCCGAACGGCCACCGTCAGCATGGATGTGTGCCGGTGGTGTCATCCCGGAAATCTTTCCAGGGCATCAGGAGGGTGTACCCTCTCTTTCATCTGGCTATCACCCGGAAGCCCATGGGTTTCCACCGGCCCCGCCAGTAGATGGACCGAGGTACAGAGAATTGAAAGGTGTTTGTGTGAGCGCATCACCACGTGCGGTTGATGGCACGTTCAACAGAGTCGCCACCTTATTTTTGGGTAGAAAATAAGGAAAAACGGATGGGAAAGTATCCTTCCACCGTTGAAACAATAAAACCACAGGAATCACGTAAAATCGTGTAATGTGAGAGAACTGGATACGAGGCTCAGGATACTGTTGGGGAAGGTGTTAGGCACCCCCAGACAGCCCGGGCATTCCCGACCTCTCTCCGGCTCTAAAACAGAAAACATGATAGTCAATCCGGCCACGTACGGCCTCACCCTGGAAAATTTCACGGGGCGTTTAAAGGGATAACCATATTCCTTTTGATGAAAATAAACGAGAATCAAGTAAACAAATGGGAATTGAACAAAACTGGGATCCATATTGGATCTGGTGGTGAACAGGGGAGAAAAAGATGGGTTTTCAGGGAGCCGACTGCCAGCTACTTGCACCGGTTGATCGGCGGCTGGTCGGTTGCTTTCCCAACCCATTAGCGCAGCCATGGGGGTTTTGGGGAAACGAGGGCCGGTTCCTTGAACCGGCCAGCTGGCGGCTTGCCGGCTGTTTCTGCTTTTCATGCGCAACCGTGGGGGTACTGGGGAAATGGGGGCAGGTTCCTTGAACTGGCCAGCCGGCGGCTTGCCGGCTGTTTCCCCCCTTCATGCGCACCCATGGGGATTTTTGGGTAAACAGGGGCCGGTTCCTTGAACTGGCCAGCCAGCGGCTTGCCGGCTATTTCCCCCCTTCGTGTGCACCCATGGGGATTTTGGGGAAACAGGGGCCGGTTCCTTGAATCGACTAGCCGGCGGCTTGCCGGACGTTTCCCCACCCTTTTTTCTGTAAAAGCATGGGACTTAACGGAGGACTTACATTTTCCAGGGAATCAGAAACCGTCAGGTTATACGTTTCGTACACCCGAACGGCCACCACCAGCGTCCTTACCGGTGGCATCATCCTAGAAATCTTTCTGGGGTATCAAGAGGGTAGGCTTACGTCTCCCGGAGAAGAAATGGACACCATTGGGTCGTACGTGTTCGTACACCCGAACGGCCACTGTCGGCATCATTGCCGGTGGTGTCATCCCGGAAACTTTTCCGGGGCATCGGGAGGGTAGACTTACACCTCCCGGAAAAGAAACGGGCACTGTCGGGTTGTACGTGTTCGTACACCCGAACGGCCACCGTCGGCTTCCTTGCCGGCGGCGTCATCCTGGAAATCTTTCCGGGACCCCGAGAAAGACATGTGGGGATTGGATAAAAACTTGTAAAGCTTGTTGGGGAACTTTTGAGCTTCCACGTAAAAAAAAAGACCCAACAAAGGGGTCATGATTGAACCGAGCTTAACCAGGTCGGGTGGATTCACCCGGCCAAGAGGGCGGCCACCTGTACCTTCGGACGTTTTTCTGAAGGATTGGTACCCGGGTCTGTCCTCCGACCGTTCCCTTGCATAAGAAAGGCGTTATATGGTCGGGGCCCCAGAAAACATCGGAAGGACGTACGTAAAAACGGCAAGGGTGGAGGAACTTACCTGCAGGGGGGATCCTCGACAGGGATCGGAAGTCCTCGCTCCTGTGTGACGAAGGGACGTCGGGGCTCCGAGCTGCTTTCCTCCTTCAAAACCGGTGAACCGTCGTTTCACCAGGGGGCGTCCGTATTCTTTCACAAGAATTCCGGCCTCCTTCTCCGAAAATCTCCAGTCTGCTCTTTCCCAAAAATTCAAGCCTGCTGAGTGGTGTAGGGGGCCGCCCTTTTTATAAGGGGTTGCCTTCCTTCTTTGGGGGCACCCGAAGATTGAAGGCAGCATGATTCCGGCTTGATTTCGTGGTCCATGTAATTGGCGGATTTGCGAGATTTACGTGGTTAAATCTCTTCGTATTTTCCAGATTGATTCGGCTTGCCTTCTTGGGTAGCCAACCGGCAGCCGCTACGTCGCAGGCGGAAGCCAGCTATTTCCCCGATCATTCGCATGAAGATGTGGTTTTTGGGATTCGGGTGCCGCTTGCTTGAAGCGGCTTGCCGGCGGCAAGTCGGCTCCATCCCCTTAACTTTTTACCAAATGTGTGTTTTTGGGGGTCCGGGTGCCACTTCCTTGAAGCGGCTTGCCGACGGCAAGCCGGCTCCATCCCCCTAACTTTTTACCAAATGTGGGTTTTTTGGGGGTCCGGGTGCCGCTTCCTTGAAGCGGCTTGCTGGCGGCAAGCCGGCTCCACCCCCCTAACTTTTTACCAAATGTGGGTTTTTGGGGGTCCAGGTGCCGCTTCCTTGAAGTGGCCGCTTCCTTGAAGTGGCTTGCCGGCGGCAAGCCGGCTCCATCCCCATAACTTTTTACCAAATGTGGCTTTTTGGGGTCCGGGTGCCGCTTCCTTGAAGCGGCTTGCCGGTGGCAAGCCGGCTCCACCCCCCTTTAAGCATGGGGTCAACAGAATGCCCCTCCCTAGGTGAGGTTGTATGACTTTTGAGGAAGGAAACCAACATCCTAGGGTTGAATGACCCTCCATGCGTAGACGGTAGGTTTTGCCAGATTTCACGCTTTCATGAATTATCTATTGTAGGTCAGACAATAGAATCGGGCTTACACCCTCGGTCACTTGACCAGGGGATGCCATATTGCTAGCTGTTTGGTTGCGCGGTAGCCACTTTGTGGGTGCTGGTGACCGAGTAACAAGGTGGAAAGTGTTCGTGTGTCATGCCCGAAGGTTGGGCCGTATCTCCCCACGTCTTAGATCTTGAACGGCTGATCATGCGGAAACCACCTTGTGGGAGCCGGCCAACGGGATGTGATGTGAAGGCTTCACGTGTTTCTTTTCTAGAAGTTGTTGTGAATAGTCACATCTTGCTTTTTGTGACATTACTTTTCGTTCGGTTGGTTATGTGGTTGCCGCCTCGTGGGAGGCGGCAACCGGCTGAGGATGTGGTACATTGCTTTTTTAAAAGCTGCCACTGTCACAGCGGTCATGTCGTACCTTTGCGATTTTACCTTCGAGCTGGCTATTCACACGGTTGCCGCCTAGCAGGAGGCGGCAACCGACTGGTGATATAATTGAAAAAGCTACAACAGACGATGGTCACATCGTACTTTTGTGATTTTACCTTCGAGCCGGCTGTTCACACAATTGCCGCCTAGCAGGAGGCGGCAACCGGCTGGTGACCTAATTGAAAAAGCTGCAAAGGACATCACGTCGTACTTTTGTGATTTTACCTTCGAGCCGGCTATTCACGCAACTTCCGCCTAGTAGGAGGCGGCAATTGGACGAAGGCCTCGCGTGCTTCTTTACTTTTCTCGATTTTCGTTTGTCTTTTTCAGTTTCTGTGCAACTTTCTCGGTTACCGTGCCTTGACCATACCTTTTAAAAGTTGTCAAGAATCGTTTCAACTTTCTTGATTTTTGTGCAATCGGTTTTTGAACCGGTTGCCGCTTCCAACCACGCAGAATCCGGGTAACTCATTTTCCTATAAATAGAGGGGAGGTCGTTGGAGATTTTCTCATCCCTCCCTCTCGTTTTCACTTCTCCCTTGAGTTCTCGTTTGGATTTCTTCCATCTTTCCTTAATTTCTTCCCTTGAGCGTTAATCAATATGCCTTGCACCAAAAATGTTACACGGCACGTCCGCCAATCTGCTTCTGCATCTACGCGATGATGGTTCGATCTTCTACCGGTGACTTTGAGGAACATGCCGGTGGAGGAGCTCAACTATCCTAACCGGGCCGAGTCGGCCCACTTGGCCATTTTCTTTGAATTAACTGGCAATGGCTGTGACGTTACTTCGGTCGAGGCCATGTCTCACTGGTGGTTGGGAGAACGGCGACGAAGCTCTGGTGCTTCTAGCTCACGTGTGCCAGTGGAAGGCGAGGCTTCCGCGGAGACTCCCCTTCAAAGCTCGCGGTGCCGGATGCGTCGCAAGGCCACCGTGGACTGGCAACAGCATCTCGCCGAAACTCCATCAGGGCCGTTCGAGATTCCTGATGACGTGGCATCGGAGGCTGGATCAGTCCGGCTGGCACTCCCTTGGTATCGAACTCCGACAGGTTCCGAGGAGGCGGCGGCTGACGGCATGGCTCCCTCGGGAACCGATCAGGATTTGGCGTCCCCCGTTGACGGCTGCTTGGCCATCAATACGGTGTTACATGGGAGGCCGGCCAAGTTTGACCGATTGCCAGAGTTGGAGCAGCTGTTTACATGGGAGGCCTACACGCTTGATTATACATTAGTTCCAAAGGTGGAGAAGGAGTGTTGTCCCTTCCCCTCATACATGAATATCCATGCCGTGTTGTGTAGAAAGGTCGGGACATTTTCTGGTGACTCCTTTTCTGGCATTTTGTTTCGTTGCTTCTATATAGGAGTTTGCGCAAGGTAGCTGTTCCAACCCAATCGTGCTATCTGGACCTGTAGGGGAATGAAAGGTGGCTCGCCTCACGTCAAGAGATAACTGCTTGGACATTCACGCATGTGAGTTTGGTAACGTAGTTCCCTTGTCCAGCAGAAGCGACCCTTAGGCGACAAAGACGGGCCGAGAGGAGAGATCCGAGAGCTGTCCTTCTGCCCATAGTCATGCTGATTCATCTTCACTAGTTCGCTCTGGGGTTGTAGAAATGATGGGTAGAATCATGCGGGTTTCGGAAATGTGGGCATCGGAACCTGGGGGTGGAAGCGACTTTCAGCAGGATGCCAAGCCCAATGTTGATGACTTAGCTGGGATGTCAAGCCCTAGGATAAGAAAATGGGTTCTGGCACCCGATTGTGTTGGCGGACTTCGATGGGTTGCCAAGCCCTGAAAGAAGGGGACACTTGGTCAATCACGACAAGCTGGGTATTGGACTGCCAACAGACGGCGGAATCCTAAGATCTACCGTTCCCTTACACAAGAGTCCATATGCTTTCAGGACTCAGCAACAAGTAACTTTTCCTTTTCTTTTCTTTTTCTCTTTTTTTTTTTTCTTTTTCTCTTTTTTTTTTTCTTTCCTTTCTCTTTTCCGTTTTGTTTTGTTTTTTTTTTTCTTTCTCTTTTTTTTTTTCCTATTGAAGAAGTATTCTAGCCACTAACTTTTCTTCTTCTCTTTTTTTTTTTGTTCTTCTCTATTACAAAATAGAAGATAAGAAAACTAAATAAAAGAATGCTACTAGCCCTCCCCACATGCTGTTGGCAAGTAAAATAACACGACATTATCGCAGCTGGTGTACCAAGAGGGGATACCTTACCTAGAGGGAGCCGAAGTTTGTGATCTCCCTCACTGTCAGGTGGCACTCGGGCTAGGTGAAGAATGGGAGGTTGGATACTCATTCAAGGGGAGGAGTGATCTCCCATCGTTATCTTGTAACCACTCAGAATCAGCAAAGATCATGGGGATTAGGACGAACCTGGATTACTCACCTTGTTCAATCTTTGAGGAGTTGAACAAGATGGGTACTCGGATTCTTGATGTAGAAATCTAGACGTAGTTGGTGTCACTCCTGGGGTTGGTGGTTCGTCCCAAAGGTTCGAATAGCACTTCTTGAGTCGGATGCACCGCCTACCGCTGCAAACTGTTCTCACTGCCAGCTGTGGATGTGGCTATTGGGTATGTCAGAGGTGGTAGCCGGTTGTAGGCCGGTTGGACGGTGAGGTGTGTAAGTATTCTGGTGACAGGCCGCGGATGGGGCCCGAGTCATTTTCTGGTTTTTGGGCATTTCTTCTGGTGAATGATGAGCTGGTCATTCCATGGTTCCGAGACCGAGGGTATGCTGTTGGACCTGCTCATTATGTGTGCTTCATGCGTGTGTGATGTGTAAGTCATACAAGGGGATTCACCGAGGAAAGGAGCATACCTGTCCGGACCTGATCTCTTGATCAGTCGGTGGAGAGTCAGATGGAGACTTCGGTCACTGGCTTGTCTGAAGGCAGCGGCCACGTGGAGTCTCGCTTGTGCACGTTCTTCACGGTCATGGGGGAATTGGCTTCTTAGTTGGCTTGTGGGTTATTGGTCTAAGAAGTCAGTGGCCGGTCTGTTTAGAGGCGGCAGCCGCGTTGATCTTTGATCAAGTTGATCTGCTATGACCGTGCAGAGTTGGCCCATTGGGTTTCGCCATTGGCAACTGTCGAGTGCATGAAACGGGATGGAGGGGCAAAATGCCCCTAGCTCTGCCTCGAGGTGCACGTCTTTTGGAGAGGATGGTGGGTTTACAGTTGAAATTGTCAGAAACCGGTTTGGTAGTGCCGGTGACCAGATGAAACCTCCAGAAGGGGTTGGTTGTTCCGTGCCCTGGGGGATCGATCCGGGGAGGCGGTAGCCGGTTCTCTGGAGGTGGCAGCTGCGTGGTTCCCCCATCCAACCCATTTTTTTGGGTCTTGAGGGGGCCGGTCTAGGGAGGCGGCAACCGGTACTCTGGAGGTGGCAGCCGCGTGGTTCCCCCATCCAACACGTTTTTTTGGGTCTTGAGGGGGCCGGTCTAGGGAGGTGGCAACCGGTTCTCTGGAGGTGGCGGCCGCGTGGTTTCCCCATCCAACCCATTTTTCTGGGTCTTGAGGGGGGCCGATCTAGGGAGGCGGCATCCGGTTCTCCGGAGGTGGCAGCCGCATGGTTCCTGGTTGAACTTGTCTTTCATTGGTAGAACTTCTTCAGCTGCGACAAGTTGACCGGGCCGAACTCCTGTTGGGTGGCTTCATCAAAAAGGTAAGCAGCTCCCCCGCTGAGGATCTTGGTGATGATGTATGGGCCCTGCCAGTTCGGGGAGAATTTTCCTACTGAACCTGTTGGAAAAATGGAACGAAGGACTAGATTACCGGGTTTAAGGAGTCGGGGACGTGCCTTCTTGTTGTAAGCCCTCGCCATTTTTCTTTGATAAGTCTGGGCGTGGTTCAATGCCCTTAACCTTCTTTCGTCAAAGAGATTCAGTTGCAGTAGGCGTGATTCTGACCACTGATCATCAGAGTCTACTGCTTCTTTGTGGATGCAAAGGGTGGTAGTTCTACTTCTACTGGTAACACTGCTTCAGACCCGTATACCAGTGAGTATGGCATTGCTCTGGTAGCGGTTCGTAGGGATGTCCGGTAGGCCCAGAGTGCGTAAGGGAGGTGGTCGTGCCAATCTTTGTGTGTTTGGACCATCTTTTTGAGAATTCGGACCAGTGTCTTGTTAGCTGCTTCGATCGCTCCGTTCATCTGTGGTCTGTAGGGGGATGCCCTTAGGTGACAAATGTGGCATTGTTCGAGGTAGCTTGTGACTTGCTTGGCTGTGAAGTTGGTGCCGTTAT
>JAMKPZ010002046.1:0-36365 GCA_024699675.1 Amphibolis antarctica
TTTTTTTTTCCAAAAAACTTTTCTTTAGTTAAATTTTCTGCTTCCTTCCAGGTATAGATTAGAGTTGTGTTGGAATAGAGATGTGTTGATGGAATCAAGGTACTTATTTCTCTCAGCGACAATCGAATTCATGAACATGTTTTCGTCGTTATCATCAAAAAGTATTATTGCAACTTTTTCTTTCAAATTTTATTTGACAGATGTCAGGTAAGTTAGAAGTACACGTTTTTTTAAATCAATATCTTATTATTTTCTTTTTTGACAACTACAACGAAAAAATGTATTCGTTTGTTAAAATATATATTTTATGTAAGCGTTACGATAAAGTTAAGTTTTAAATATTTATTTTATAACATAGATGCATCACTTAATAATATATATAAAGTTAACTATAAACTTTCGGTATTATTAAAGGTATGATACACTTACAATTAAATTTGAAATATACTTCTCTTGCTACTTATTGTTACAGTGCGACTCCGAACTGCAAACACATTTGTATCTGTAAATTGAAATAAATAAGTGTGATATAGATTTCGACGTACGTAAATCTCAATGATTTCGAATAATAGAATTGAACATAAAAAAAGATTAAAAATTTATGATCCATCCAAAGATGGATTACGAACGCAAAAATACAAATCAAAGAAACACCACCCTTAACGGTGTTTGAAATATATATATGATCAACAATCCGTAGGATTTTCAGCTTTTTACGTTGATGCACAATCTGAATTATGGATAATTTTATATATTAATGATCAACATTCAAGCAAGCAAACAACAAATTAAATGATATATTGCTTGTGGTTCAAGATATTGAAATCCTGCACACCTTTTTCTTCTCCAGGTTGCAAGCTACTCTCAAAAGCAGCCCATTAGTTTTAAAATAAGATTTAAAATTTAAGATTTAGAATAAACCTTCCTGTGTTATAATCATCGTACTGTTAACTTCACTCGGCCAATACTTGTATAACCCTTTTTTCTAAAAAAAGTGAATCCATCGTTTACAGTTTTATTTGACAAAGTGGTGAGTCAGAGGTTCATATTTTCTTTTTATTTTCCTCTGATAGATATAATAAAAAGTTTACTTTTATTATATTATTTGTTAAAATATATAATTTACATAGAAAACATTTCTATAAATTTCGTTTCCAAAATTCGTAGAATCAATTTAGTCACCAAATGGTTAACTATGTCAATGTATCACAATGTAAGATTGATGGAAAATAATTACTTATCTGGAAATGAATTGTCAATAAGTAGATAAAAAGATGATATATATATTCAATTTAGATAAATGATCAACTACTGCATTTTCATTTTTTTTCCCCTTATTTCCAAATTAAACCTTAAAACCTTCAAGAGAGAATTAGTACCTACACACACGTGTGTGTATATATATACACACGATAATAATGACTTTGTAGGTATTTACATAAGTAACTTCTGTAGGTATTTAATTTAGACTATTCGATCTTAATTAAATGACCCTAGAAGGAGTGAGGACGAGAGCAATGATAGACAATGATCATAAGGGCGATAGCGATGGCGGACGACAACTATGGGGGCGAGGGCGAAGGTGACGGCAACAATGACGACGTGGGTGATGGCTTCTGTGAATGATGTCGATTCACTGTCAAGGAGAAAGGGAAGAAGGGGAAGAAGGGGCGAGCGAAATTTTCGGATTTTTCATTGAACCAGAAAATAAAAACGAAGTCTAACAGAATTTCCTTTGCAAGGTAGAGGAATTTCCGATGATGAGAAAAAATTAATGAAGTCTAATGGATTTTCTTTTGCAAGGTAGAGGAATTTCCGATGATGAGAAAAAATTAATTAAGTCTAATGGATTTTCTTATGTGAGGTAGAGGAATTTCTGTTTCTTGATGATGAATTTTCATTGACGAAAAAAATAAAAAAATAAAAAAATCAACTAAGCTTAACAAATTTTCCTCTGTGAAGTAGAGGAATTTTCGATGATGAGAAAAAATTAACTAAGTCTAATGGATTTTCTTATGCGAGGTAGAGGAATTTTTGTTTCTTGATGATGAATTTTCATTGACAAAATAAATAAAAAAATAAAAAAATCAACTAAGCTTAACAAATTTTCCTCTGCGAAGTAGAGAAATTTTTGTTATACGAGAAAAATAACCCAAGTCCAACAGATTGTCGAGGTAGATGAATTTCTGGTGATGAGAAAAAGTCCAATGGATTTTCCATATGCGAGGCAGAGGAATTTCTGTTTCCATTGAACTTAATTTTTATTTATTATTTATTATTTATTTTGTCAATGAAAATTCCTCTATAAAGGAAAATCCGTTAGACTATTAATTTTTTCTTGTCATCGAAAATTCTTCTACCTTCAGAGAAAATTTCGTTAGACTTCATTTTTATTTTCTGGTTCAACAGAAAATCTATCACATTACATTGAAAATTCTGCTCGCCCTTTCTTCTCTTTCTCGCTGATGGTGTCGACGTTGCCCATAGAACCCGTCACCCACACCGTTTGCGATCGCTATTTGTTGTCCGCCATTTGTCACCCGCATCATTACCCTCACCGTCATCCTTACCTTTGCCCTTACCGATTGTTGTTACCGTCTGCCACTCGTCTCTTCCATGACCGTTCAATCAAAATCAGATAAACACCTATAAAATTAGATTCCGTAAATACTTATAAAATCCGTACCATCTATATATATATATATATATATATATATATATGTGAATAAACTTTATTTCTAAAAAATTAATCTGAATATCACATCACTGGCCAGTCACGCTGTATGCATTTTTTAAGATTTTTTATTTTTTAATAAATAAAATTTACCTTAAATATAACGTATATTTACGTACAGAAGATGAGTGTTACTCGTCTTTTTAAAAAATTAAAATTAAAATATCACTTTTAGAAGATGAAATAAATTTTTTTTTTCTTATTTTAGTAATCGTTCCAATCTAACATGTAAATTTTATTAGTTGAAATTAAATTTTGAATGGCGGATATTTATTTATAGGCCAGATAAAAAATCAAATATTTATTATACACTACGCGAGATAGATAAAAAAAATCAAATATTTATATATATGACAGTTACAAGCGAACGGTCCCTTTTTCATGTCTATCCATCCACGGGAGAGACAGAATGGCAGATATCATAATTTCTATTTAAAATAGAATAACAGAAATAAAAAATAAAAAGATAATATTTTTACATCGTAATAAAAATTTATTATTTTTTTAAACAATTTCTGATAAAATTAACATGTCACGCATAAATCAGTCCTCTCGATCGGCCACGTCTCTCTTCTATAAATACCCTCGCGAACTCCACCATCCCACGCAAACCATCCACCAGTCTCTTCATTGATCGATTCGTTCATCTCTCTCTCTCTCTCTCTCTCAAAGCTTGCTTTTTCGTTCATCTGTTCGCCGTGAGTCGGGAGGAGCACACTCTCGCCTGGTAGACGTGGAGGTTGCAGTAATGGACGCTTCGCGGGCCAGCGACACCGCCGTACTGGCGGAGGTGTTCCCGGTGCGGAGGGGCGCAAGAGTTCGTGCAGCAAGGCTGGGGTTCGTGAGTGGAGGGAGGAGGGCCCGCGGTGTGCGCTTCCCTGGGAAGAGCTTGGGCGGCGGGGTCGGTACGAGGTCCTGGAGAGCTGCTGTCGCGGAGGTTAATGCTTCCGTCGTCCAGAAGAACGCCGCCAGAAGTCGCAGATCGCCGGTGAGTTCTCGCCTTCTAGGTCGTACTGTCGTAGTTTGGATTTTTCCCCCCTTTCTTTCTTTCTTTTTTTTAAAAAAATCGTGGATGATTGCCGGTGTTACGTATGCTGGCCGACAAATGTTTGAAATTTTTATCCAGTGTATTAATTTTTTTTTGAAAATTATCCATTGTATTATTTCTAAAATTGGAAAATAAATTAAATACTTAAGAAAATAAATTTGAATTCTGTTGTTAGTCGATCGGTAGGACTTTTTTTAATTTATTAATAAGAAGGACATGGACACCAGAATTTGAAGGGTGAAAAGAAATAAATCTGGCCAATTTAACTACCTAGACCTTTCTATTTTTACTAATTTTGGTTATAATATTTATCACATTCTAGACAAGAGAAGACAATCAAACTAATATGGACAAATTCTTTAACATTTTTTCTTGCATTCAATTAAAAGCAAGCTGTTTTCCATACGTGCCGGTAGCTTGGATCATCATCTTTTCAATGGTGAAAAGTTTCTTTTAATATAATTGTAATATTTTTATCTTTTTTTTAAATTGTAATATTTTTATCTGAACACTACTTTTTTTAAAAAAAATTGTTAAGAAAATGTAATTACACTTTTAATGAAAAAAATGAAATTACAAACTCCAAAGAAAAGAAAAATCCTATCGAACGCACCATCCATAGGCTGTGATGTGTTTTTAAAATTATTATTTTAAAATAATTTTATTTTATCAATAAAATTTTAAAATAAGTTTTTTTAAAAAATACAAGTTTCAACCACTAGAATATAATGGTATCTGTGTGATGTTGGCGGGTGAGAAGTACGCTTTTTGTATCTTCTGGAAAGCCGTGGGCAAGCACATCGGGAGTTCGAAACATGGAACTTGCGGGTGCTTGCCAAGAATAATTGAATAAACCGTGTGCAATTCGAAGCACACCGTCAACCTCTTTCTGCCACGTCGACAATTTTGTTTTTTTCCCATAAGGATAATAAGGTTGTTATTTTGATATTTTTTCGCTTAAATTAGCGGTGTGATAAAGTAATGCTTCATTCAAGAACTTTTTATTTTATTTTTTAAATTATTTTTATTGTTACGATGATGATGTGAAAATTTTTTAATACACTATTTTTATAATTTTTGTTATATTCTTTAATTACATTAATATTTTTATATTTTACACTTTAATTAACTTACAAAATAAATATAACACAACTTAAATTCGCCATGTAATATTTGAAAAAACTATTGCATATTTTAAAATAATATGCAATATTAAGAATACTCACATATCCATTAGATATATCATTTATCTTAATGGTCCCGCTTAGACCTACTAATAAAAGGCATTTCTTTTAATGAGGTCTCATGGTTAGATGTTATTTTTGGACGAATTTGATGCTTTTGCCGAATGTGGCAGTTCGTAGGAATCAATCAATTGGGTGCGTTCTATTTTTGTTGAAGTAAAAGATTCGCCACTGGTTGACGGAGCTCTCGATTCCTTGCAGGCCGCTCGCCGACCTGAGCTGTTCGTCGGGCTCCCATTGGATGCGGTCACCGACGGCAGCTCGGTGAACCATGCCAAGGCAATCGCAGCTGGGCTGCGGGCCCTGAAGCTCCTGGGCGCGGACGGGGTGGAGCTGCCGTTGTGGTGGGGGGTCGTCGAGAAGGACGGCGTGGGGAGGTATGAGTGGTCGGGGTATCTTTCGCTGGTCAGGATGATACGAGATGCAGGTCTAAAGATCAGGGCTTGTCTGTACTTCCACGCCTCCAAGGCCCCAGCGGTCCCACTCCCCTCCTGGGTTTATGGCGTTGGTGACGCCGATCCCGACATCTACTTCGCCGACAAAGAAGGCGGAAGGCACATGGAGTGCTTGTCCCTGGCGGTCGACGACCTCCCCGTGCTTTGCGGCAAATCCGGTTTGCAAGTTTACGAAGACTTCTGCCGGAGCTTCCAGGCCACCTTCTCGGAATTCGTCGGCTCCACCATCACGGTGAGGAAGCAACTTCGCTGCAGTATTGATACTGTTGTTTTTCTGATGGTTGGTCGGCGTTCCTCTGCTTTCAGGACGTATCGATCGGGCTTGGACCGGGTGGTGAGCTGAGGTATCCCTCTTCGCCGCCGCGAGCGAAGAATCAGGAGACCACGGGTGTGGGGGAGTTCCAGTGCTACGATAAGCACATGCTGAGAAACCTCAAGGAGATGGCAGACGGGTCGGGGAAGCAGCTCTGGGGCCTCGCGGGACCCCACGACGCCCCTCGGTACGAGCAGACGCCTGACGCCAGCAACTTCTTCAGGGAGCGTGGGGGCTCGTGGGAGACACCCTACGGCGACTTCTTCCTCACATGGTACTCCACCCAGCTGCTGTCCCACGGCGACCGCCTCCTCTCCATGGCCTCCGTGGTGTTCGGTGATTTTGCCGTGAGGATCTGTGGGAAAATACCCTTGATGCACACCTGGTACAACACTCGATCCCACCCGTCGGAGTTGACGGCTGGTTTTTACAACACAGACAAGAGAGATGGGTACGACGCAGTGGCCGAGATGTTCGCAAAGAACTCCTGTAGGATGATCGTCACCGGTCTGGAGCTCTCCGACGACAGCCAGGCCCAGGCGTGTCGCTGTAGCCCGGAGTCGTTGGTGTCGCAGATCAGAAGCGCGTGCAGGAGGCACGGAGTGCGCGTCTGCGGAGAGAACTCTTCCAACTCCACCCTCCTCCCCCAAGTCTTCGGCAAGATCGAGGACGCCATGTTGGACGGGGAAGCCTGGTTGGAGTCTTTCACCTACCAAAGGATGGGCGCCTTCTTATTCTCGCCGGAGCACTGGCCAGGCTTCATGCACTTCGTGAGGAACCTGGACCAACAAGAGTTGCTCGCCGACGACGATCTGGCGTCCGACGACGACGGGCCCATATCACTGCCCACCGATGCTGTCGCCGGAAACAGCAACGCCCGGCAGGTTCAAGCGGCGTAGAACTTTATTAATTCACCCTAAGATATCGCGACAAGTTAGATTTACAAAATTAACTTTAAAGCTCTGTTTAACTTTCAGATTAAAATTAACTGCAAACGAGACCTTCCAATATTATCATTACCAGCATCGTTATTATTAAAGAGATGGATGGGTAAAGGATATTGATGGAGCGATTCCTTTTATTTCTTCTTGGAATGAAATAGGAATGATCTTCGAGGTGGATTTTCTCAAAAATAAATGCATCACTGGTGCTACTAAAAAATGGATTCTACTATTTTATTTAAAGAGGACATCAAATAAATACGTGCTAAATGCAAGTTACCATAAATAAAAAATTCTCGAGAGGTAGGAGGAAAGCAAGAATAATGTACCGTAGGCAGCAATCACACAGGACGTATGTATCCAAAACAGGGAGAGAATAACATATTTACCGAATCAAAATTTTCAATTACGAGTCACTACCTTGTGGTACAGAAATAAAAGAAAAACCATCGTAACCGAATGTCTGCGCAACTTTCTTTGGGGCCCAAAAAAAGTGGGCAAAAATGAGATACAAAGTGTATGGCCAGGGGGGCTGTAAGAGGGTTGAGAAAGGACCTTTCTACACCAGCTGCGTATGGAAGAGGCCCACCGTAACGCTGGAACGCTTCCATTCTGCTGTTTTGTTCCAAGAACCGCGGCAACTGCAAACCCACAAGTAGTTTAAGAGTTTCTTTCAAAAACTTTACCAAGTCAAGATGCACTACTAGCCCTTGTTTAAAAATCACGACTTGAACCAACCACAAATATGCTTATACGGAGCAGCTATTTTTCAACAATACAAGCCTTTGAACATCTGAAAAAAGCCGATTAGCCAAGATTGATCCCTCAACAGTATGACACTGAACAAGCATAAAACCTAGCTTCTCATCAGGCATTATTGAGAAAACAATTTAGCTTTAGTTATTTTTTTAGAAATACGACACTAAAAAGGACGATAAGTCAGTGAACACTTTGGGGGTGTAGAAACAAGGATAACCTTGGGCTAGTGTCAGAACTGGGAGACAACTCAAATAAGATGATTTTAAGTTTATTACTTTGTGTGTTCCACAGCGATGCTGTTTTAGATGCATGCCATCTTATGGCCTGGCCTTGCTCATTACCTACCCGAATTTCCAGGAAAGGCATAATGAATGGTATCTCATTCTCATTTTTGACATTGTGGCATTGCCAGCACATTTACTTTTAGACATTGCTCGCTGAACTGGGTTGTAAAACTCACGGCAGACAAGTAGTATTCACCTGATGCTCAAAAATATGATTCCAGACCTTGGGCCTGGATTTGGTCTGCATTTCTTGTAGTATTATGTCCAGTACCAATGTCATCCTGACTCGAAAGGAAAATGGACAGGAATGTAGCTGACTTAATATACCCCCAAAAAACCAAGCAGAACACCTCTTCTAATCTTTTAAAAACAATCAAGAGCCTTGCAAGTCCAGCGGTCAAGGTCATCCATTTCAAAACCTTCCTGTAACCTGTTTGTAACCATCAGATGGAAGCATATTCCCATTAATTTATTCCACAAACATCTTTTTCATGTAAGCAATCGATTCAATCACCCAAAAACTAAAATAAATACACAGCATTGCATATTTTTCCATGTTACACAAAGCAAGAAGCATCGACTGTGTAATGTCAAGCAAAAAATGAACATTAATATTTTCCCACGAGTTTACCACTACAAATGATTCAAAATGTTAGTGTTAGCATATATGGGCCTTATAACATCTTATACGTATAGGTTGTAGGGTATAGGAATACCCATGTAAGAGAGCCTTGACTTCTCCACATGATCTTTCTCTCCCAATGACAAGGTATTAGAGTATGTATATAGATAACCCAGCAATCCCAAGATCGCCTTTCTAGGTTTATCATTGTCTACAACAACCTCCACTACCTGAACCAGCTCTAACTCTAGTGCTTCCATTCTCTACTTCCTCAGATTTAAACTTATCCATTGCCCTTTGAAAAGGTAAAAGACAAACCATTACTCATTCCTTTTCTACATTTGTTTCCTATGATCAATTTCATTTGAGTTTTGCCAATTTGTTTTTCAACATCTGTAGAGCATATACCAAGAAATCATGATGTGGTGTTGTGTATTCCACATCAAAAAGTAGCTATTGATGCAAAATGCAGGCACTGGTATCTTGTGGTGTGTGAAAACTTATAGTTCACTTTGGAACAAGTGTAGTTCATTGTAAGTGAGTATTTACCATAAAGAACAAATTAAATGGCTTGGCAGATCCATACAAGGCATGACTAATTATCAATCATTTATTACTAATTTGTGAGTTGAGTCAGTAATGTATTTTTCATTGGTGACTTGTCTACCATAACTGATTTTTGCTTTTTTTTTAAATTATTTATTCTGTGTTGACTCTTAGATTTGATATTTTGTCAATATGATATTTATTTCTTAGGTTGCTAAATTCTAATTATAGTTTATTTTTGTTTTAAATGTTCACATATGTTATAATATGCATACATATATATACAAATTCTGAAAAAATATATATTATTAAAAAAGGTGCCCAAGCTGCCCTAGCCGTTTGCAATCAACACTGTGTTGCCTTGACACCTCAAGAAGTATGAATGAGATCTATGATTGTAAATTATGGTCCAACGTCCTACATTTGTATTGCACCATTAATAAAAATGCTTGTCAACAGGTACTCTAGCGTAGGCTAAGGATTATAAAGTTCCATCTATCATTGTTAGGTAGATGATATGACACTATACATATCAATTAGATAGGCCACTATAATTTCATACACTTAACTGGATGCTTAAGGTACATTCATGCATTCAAAATCCATGCTTATAAACTTGTGCTAATTATAATCTTCAGAATTTCTTGCTTACAGCTGAAATCATTTCCTGGACAATCCCTATAGTATCAACACAAAAAGTTCAAAATGAACTAAAAGACATGCATTGGAGCCTTTGGCAGGCACTCCATGGCATATCAATGTTTTCTTCACACCTGTTAAGCTGATAAATTCAGTCAAATATAAGGACATCATATTGGTCTTGTTAACTATATTCGGATTCTTTCAAAGACAACATGGGCATTCATTGTGGGCTGAACAATATGTGACCTTGTCAGAACGCCTTAGACTTTTTGCCAACATGATTTCTTATGATCAAACTCTACATCTCTATGTGATAGTTATATGATATTGCCTGCTTGCATATTACCAATATGGAATTTCCAGTACATGCATAGTTAAGATATTGAACACTAATGATGCATTTGAGGACAACTTTTTTCAACTTCAAAAGTTGGAGGTAAAAAATTTATAGTAATAGAATTGAAGCCGAAGCTGATTTCGTGAATGGAGTTGGAATTCTATAATAATTTAAGTAATAAAAATTTATATCTTAAAATCTATACAATAATAATGATGTTAAAAGTAATTTTGGAAGCTAAAAGAAGTTGGAAACTAAATGGAGCCTAAGAAGATTAGTTTTCTACCATTTATCCAGCCAACTCCCAACAAAATGTATGATAAGTTAAAGGAAATAATATAAAAAAATTGATAATATTGTGATTAACCATTGACAGATTACATACCTTCTATTGAGTAGCACCATCCTTTTGCATGGAGTGCAATAATTTATCAGGAGCAACACCAGAAGAGACTACAACATTATCCTGCACTAATAATGGTATTGGATTGCTACAAACATTTTCTGCAACTGATTGATAGTAAAGATGTCTAATTGCAACCCGAAAGCGATGACTTCCTTGTGAGTAGTACATTTTGGTTGCAAGAGGAGCAGGGGCACCTAATTAATGTGCATCGTTGCATAATAAACATAAGTGCACCTACAGTAGTTTCCCACAAATATAAAATATTGCAGTAAATCAAAATGAATGTACTAGGTAGTACATGTACTTCAATTCATGGTAGTTGCCCCAGCCATAGTTGAATAACATTCATATTCTTAATTTTCATTTTTGCAGACTAAAATACAAGCTACCGTATGTCTCAAATCCCTTGCATGTTAAGGATGTGTTAATTACCACATGTAATTACATGTTTTTATCATGGATTCAAATAGGAGTGAATCTTAGATAACATCACATTGGATGTTTTACTTCTCATGAAAAAACTACAGCATCATAACCACATTAAAAAAATATAAATATAAAATAAAATAAAATGAAATGAAATAGATAGTGAGGAAAATATGGTCTAGACAACTCTTTTAAATCTGAAAGGCATATCATACGTCAACAGATCAAATTTCTTAAAATAGAGGAGGAGCTTGTAAGTTATGCATTAACTAAAATTTTCCATAAAAAATTATAGCTAAGCGTGTAGGGTGATATCTTGTTTGTGGTGATAGTTTTTTAAATCGCACAATTGCCTTATAAATTATTGCTATATTGCTGCCACAATTCAGATCACTTTTTTCAGGAGAGAAGTATTATTCTTTGTCAGGATTGTGATAAAGGGAAGCAAATGTCTTTTCTCATTTGTAATCACAACATTATCATTATTCCAAAAGAAATGTTCCACAAAAATCCTGGACAGTAGGTTTTTTTCACACATTCCTGCTTTCAACCATTGGTGCAACCAAAGGGTGTAAACTGATCGGATTCAGACCAGATAGATTTGCATCCAAATCCATATCTATTTAATATCTAGATAATCAGAAACCATTTGTTTAATATTCAGATAACTATTTAAATATCGAATCCATATTTAACAAATTTATGCAAATTTGGATAATATCCAAATCTGAAAAATTCAATCTGAATATCTAAATCCATAAATCTGAATTTTAATATAAAATAAAAAGCTATATTTGAATGAAGGACATTTAAATCCAATATATATGAATATTTGAATGAAGACATTTGAATTCAAATATGATTATTTTATATTCAAAGTTGTTGGATTCATGTTACTATTATGCATTATGTATATGAGTTATTGGACGAATGGATATCCACTTATCCATTACCTTAAATAAATGTGTAACTCACTCCTTATGGAAAATTATCCCCCCTTTTTCTTCTCTTTCACGTGATACCAGAGTAAAAAGAGATCTAAGGCATCCAACACCAGCCTACCCCACCGGTCATCACTGCCACCAGCCAACACATGTTGTTTTCCTCTCTTCTCTACCACCAACCCCAATAGCAGGTGCTCCTCAATCTCCAGCAGTGGTTGTCAACCCTCTAAGGTTTCCACTGATGACACCCAAGGCCAACCATGCCATTGGTGGCCCTCCTTCAGGCCATGGGCCTATTCCTTTTAGGGCCAGCTATCTCTCCTACAGCAAATTTTGTTGGTTCCTAGGGCAAAAAAGACCTTATGTTTGAAGTATCACAGAAATTTTCCCCAAGTAAACAAACTCTTAATTATCCATCTTCTAGAAGAAAATGTCCAACCAAAACAAGGATTAATAGTGAAAGATTACAATCACAAAATTTTTAGCTCCATATTGAGAACGGTAAAAACTTAGTATTCAGATATACTACTAATAGCAAAATGAACATGTAGGTCAATATATATTCATATACTACACCTTTATGCATTGTGTTTCCACGATTAACATCAGAATTCTCCATTTTTATGGTGTGGTTTGCAGAAGCAAATGCACCTAAAAATTAAAAAAATCCAAGTATTAAACTCATGTGATCATGTATATCTTCAAAGATAAAATTGAACATCAAAATTGTCCAAAACAAATGTTGGCATCATAATCAACACAAGTACAAAAAATTACATGTCCAGTGCAACAGATGATTCTACCCACCAAGTCTTTAAAACTCTAAACATTTTGGTTCAAACCACACGTTTTTGGCAGTTGAACCATGATTATCATACGATTGAACTATCATTTGAGTAAATAATTGGCTAACCTCACTGATAAATCAATGATTGAACCAATCAAACTAAAGTGGGCTGGTTTGGATTTTAAATCAACAGTGAACTGACAAAGCAATTTACATGAATACACCACACCACACACACACAAACAACGTATTCATACTTTCTCCTTAGGGAAGCTTTCATGCCCAAGGGATTCTAGCACCTGATCTCTTGTACGAACACATAAAGGCTTTGAATATTATATTAAGGATATAATCACTAATTTACTTTATAATTACCAACAATAAACACAAAAAATTGTGTTACAGCATTTGGCATTTCCTTACATGCCAATGACACAACTCATTTCATGTTCGTCATACCCTCACACCTGCTCTTTGCAGGCCAGAAATGGGGGGTCAAAGGTGTCTAGGCAGTATGGGCATAAAATTGCAACTTTGCAATTAAAGATTTAGATGCTGATATAACAAGAAACTTAAATAACTAAATTGAAGATAGTTGCATATATAGATGAATAAATATAAAACAAGAAAAATAAGGATGAAATAAGATGAGGCATCAATCAGGACCTGAAGAGAAGTGAACATAATTAGGGGGAAAAGGTTAAGATAAATGTTCAACTCAATAAGAAGCATAATTACGTTTTCCCTCTCTTGATGGTCGAGAAAATGATCCATATTGCTCATCCAAATTGAAGTCTGAACCAGTGACATCATCTCCATCTATGAAATCAGATTTTTCCAGTTCCCCAGTTGCCAAGCTTTGATCTAGAATGTGTTAAAATGCAAATTCAAGAGTATTTTCCTAACTTACAGCCAAAAGAAAATGATGGAAAACACCCTTAGGGAAGAAAATTTGCATATTACTCAACAGTGGAAAAGAAAATAGATCTTCAGAAGAAGATTTACAATATTCTGAAAACTGGAATAATTGATCATTGATGCAAGCTCATAAATAACACTATCTAATAAAAAAGATACCACTATGACCATTCTGCAACTTCTTCTTCCCCTTCTTCATAGGCTTCTTATTCCCACCACCTGGATCAGGTTCAATCCCAATCTCTTGCAAACAATTAAAAGCCCAACAACGTTCTGCAGGAATTTCAATCATATAAAAAATGTCTTTAAATTTATAACATTTTCCAAAAGTAGAAAATCAATCCCCACTAACATTTCCTACGTCATTATGTGGGACCTTCAATCAAAATGACAATGGAGACCACTATCACAAGGATGCATGCTAGTGATTGGATGAATGGAGCATAGGCATGAGATGATAGTGCCTATAGCAAAATCATGAGCAGAAATCGCAAAGGGAGTGCTATGAATATACAAGGGTGATGGATTTGTTTAACAATGTGGATGCTATAATGGTGGGGAAAGATACAAGATAGCATAGGTGTTGGCAGTTGATTTCTATGGTGATGTGTTTGCTATGATAATTGGGAAAGAAGCATGAGTAGTATCAGTAACAAGATTACAGGAGAGCATGAGTGTTGTGATGGTAGCAAGTTGCTATAGAGATGGCAAGGACAACAAGAGAGCTATAACGGTGATGGATTGTGTTATAAAAAATGTTGGGTTCACAAATAGAACGACCAGGCCAGATTGGTGATGCTTTTGGATACAATCTAGATGGGTGTCAACACAACCTAGGGATAATTCTAGACATGGCAAACTAGAGGGTTTTGCTACAATTATGAATTTAGATTTGTGGTGAGTGCAGGGGTGGGAAAATTTACAGAGTTAGTGTTTTAGGGAGGAGATTTATGGGTGGAGTAAATGTGGCATAGGAGTGTGGTATACCATTCTTGCACAATTTTTATGGAAATAGGAATATTCATTTATAGTAAGCAAGTAACTTAGCAAAATTAGGTAATAGGAATCAATAGAAAAAACATTTTCATAAAAATGAAATTTCTTATTTCCAGAGGAAAATTTGTAGCCACTCTTAATAATATAAAGTTTAACATTCGAAAAAAACTGGTTTAAGTACAATTATTTGTAATTTGTAAAAGAGCCAAAGAGTTGTATTGATATATGATGTGATATTGCTTGTCCAAGAGGATGAATGTTGGTACAATAATAAGGTTATTTTGTTGTGAACTAAAAGTTAAATGCTTGAATCTTAAGAAATAGTCTCCATTCAAGGAGGTAAGGTAACATAGAATCAAACCCTCCCTAGTCCCTAGATCCTATATTTATAGAAATCTCATGCACTAGGTTTACAGATATTTATAATTATTTTAGTCTCATTATCCTTTTCCAAATTCATAATCACAAAACACTTCTATCCTTTTTATCCTTTTTCAACATTGTCATTATAATTCCTTTTGTTGCCATTTTCCCTTTGTTTTTTCTATTTTTGTTTTCATTCTCTGGAGTCTAGAACTTGCTTGCCATTTTTTATTTTTTGTTGACTTCTCCATCATTATAAGTCAATTATCTCACTTTTCCATGTCATATGTAGAAAATAATTCTAGCTGGGTTGGCTTAATAGTCTAAAACTCAAATGGTGAAACAACATCCTCATACTTTTTAGGAAATGGTCAGTTTTCACCCTCTTTGTACACCTATCTGTGTGGATAGTCAACTAATTATATCCTGTGACAAGCATAAAGAATGTAAGAGGACTTTCTGAAAAAAGGCAAGATTAATTATTGTCCAACAATAAAAGTGATTACAATACACATGAAATTCACGTACTAACACCATCTAAGCACTACCACACTAAAACTATAAGGTGGATTGTCAATGAAGAAAGTAGTTGGTAGGTGCATATACCAGCATGAACTGCATATTGACTTGCTTTGATAGGTTTCTCACAAACATTGCAACGGACCTACATTAAGAAAAACTTTAAATGATTACTGATATAATACATATGTTGAATGATACAATACCAGAGCCAATAGGCAAGATTTGGTAAATGTAGAGAGCTGGAAATAATTATATTTTACTTGCCAAGTATAGTGGATCTGCCAACGGTCTAGAATCAAATATATGCATATCTGCAAAAGCAAAACACGTGAAGGTGTCAAGACAAGAATATCACAAATAATGGGGAGCAAAAGAAAAAAATTATATTTATCAGCACCAGCCTAGCTAAATACATGATACAAGAAGTAATGTTTTTGAGAGAAATAGTAAGAATAATTCGTCTTGCTAATCACATATAATGGGATTAAGGCATCAGTTATTGTAGTTTAAAGAATAATTAATCAACATTGAAAATGGGAAAATAATGAAGAGAAAGAAAACACAAGCAAAAAAAAATTAACGCATAGAAGCAAAAGAACAAATTGGTGTTTGAGAATATGGAAAGAAGAACGTGATTACAACCTAGTCACACCCACACATAGCAATTAAAATATCCAACCACATAAATCACAGTACCAGTAATAACTTTGCAGTTCATCCTCTCCATAAACTAACCAACAACAGTACTAAACTCCTTATCCTTCTTTTTTTAAAGTCAAATTGAAATCTTCTATTCTTCCCAGCCACCAGAGCATACAAGAATGTAAGCCACATCATGTGTTTCCTACCATGCAGCCTACATTTATTCCACTTCCTTCAAAACAAGAAAGGTATCAAAAGTTTGCCATCCATTACACCCCCATCAAAATTTGCAACTAGAATACCCCTACTCTTCAATGACAATTCCAATGGCAGTCTGTCATGAACAACTACTTGTAGTGCACCTTCCATGGAATCATGACTATTTCATAACAGCTTAAAAGAGTAATTTCATTCCATCACCATCAAGCATTAAAAAAACTAAAAGAGAGCATCACTGTTGTCCCACAACCAATTAAATGAGTCAGGTATAGAACATGGATCCCCTAAGGATTCAGCAAATTAACAAAGTCAAGAACATCACCATCACAAAGATACCTTCTAAATTGGATATTTCAAACGTCAACAGATTCTTGCAGAAAAAAGTCAGCCAGTCAGAAACACAAAAGAGATGAAAATGACAACACAAAGTACAGCTTCCAACACAAAAATCTGCAGATAAATTGACCAGAGAAAGCAGAACTTCCATTCCCAAATGAGTTAAAAGCCTTGGGAGAAAAGTTGGAGGCAAGGCAAACCCCTAAACATTACCAATCCATCAATAACTATCAAACATATGTGCCCCCTCTCCCTTCCAAAGAAGGCATACATATAAGTCCGTCATCTCCTAGTCCACTGGCTCCAATTGCCAACACCACTCTTCCTACAACCTTTTCACATAGCTCTCACCCCATTTGCAGGATTATTCACACCAAAAGATAGTCAACCAAATATAATTATTACTTCCTGCCAGAACAAAGACTCCACTTACCCTCCTTTTTCAGACACCATAATTGTTTCTCAAAAATGGCCTTAGTTAATAAGTGGATCTTATAGAAAATTTCAAATTAGATTCTAAAGTTTTTTTTGAATGTGAAAAGGATGAATCTCATTGATATGGAATAGGATACATCCAAGAGAAAGAAGACTTAACAGTGTGATAAATCAAAAAAGTAAAAAGAAAAGATCTAGCAAAGAGTGCAGAAAAGCTCAGGTCTCCCAAAAGCGTTTAGCAAGCCCCACAATCTCTCCTATGGTACAGCAGGCAGCATCAAATATGGCATGATTTCTTGCCCTCCAAATAGCCAAGTAAACAGCATGAACTGCAGGAGCTTTTTTTTGGATGGTGTGAGTTTCCCCTTGCCAATCTATTCACCTCCTGAAAGAACTTCTGCTTATTGGAAAAATGCAGACCTCCCTGAAAGGCAAGCTGCAAGAATGAACTCCATACAGAGTGACTAACTTGACAAAGTGAAGAACTCAAGAACAGATGCTCCACAATCTGTCTTCTTCTCCAAGACAATGGGTATGTGATGTGATGTGTCTGCTACAGGTGACCATTTGCTTCTAAATTTCTTTGTTACATCTTGCCTATCATTTCAGGGCATCCACATAAATGCCTGAAACTTGAGTAGTGTCCTTGCCTTCAGCATAATGTTAAATAATTCCCATTTCCTCCCATTATGACCCATTAACTTCAAATAGCACTCCTTCATAGAGTAATGAATTCTAAAGCATTGAGATTTGCAGTAATAAAAGCATCACCTAAATCCACACTACATGTCTCCAGAAATAAGCTAGCATTAACAACATATGGTTTATTAATGAAATGTGGCCATGCATAGAAAATAACCTAACAAAATCACACAGATAATACTGCAGACTACTGTGAATGTGGAATACATGAGTAAAAACAAATCATTACCCTTTTCTTCAAGTAAGTTTGCTTCATTCGCTTCATGGAATTCTCTGTTTATAGTCTGCAGCACAATTTTATCCTGGGTTGCTTCCTCTGGAAGAAAAGAAAAAGCTCCACTCAAAAATAGTATATAGTTTTCAACTAATTTGCAAGTAGAATAATTTGATGCATTTTTCAATTGCAAATATTAAAAATTATAGAAACTGTTGGCTGCAGAAAATTATAGTTCTAGAAATTTTTTGAGTGGTTCATGGTTCTAGAATAGGAAAGAATCAAATTGTGAAGAAGTTGTTTTTAGGTGCACAATTTTTGTTAAGGATCTCACCTTAAGATTTAGGTTTAGACAAACTTTTTCATCATTCCATTAAGTGTGTTTTTATTAGTTACACACTTAAAAGTGTTATTATTGCTATCACCCTTCTATACATTGCTACTTTTGTTTTTGTTGATGTTCATTTTTTTGGAGGATATCCTTTCCTTTGTTAAGGCTATCTCTTCCCCTATTAATGATCTTCTATCACAACCTCTCTTTGTTCACTCAACCACCTTACCTACAAGCTCCAATCGATCACCAGATGTGACAAAACAATATCTTCCTTTGTAGATTTATCAATGATGGCAAATATTAGACTACTCTTGCCACCACTAAGCTAGTTCCCTCTCTTGCTACAAATCCAGCTCCTATAGACCTTGATATTCCTTCCTATTGCCCATAAGAAAGGTGAATGTACTACTACTGTTCATTTAATCTCTAACTTGTTTCTTATGATTCCCTTAGTTTCACATTTCACCATTTTACCCTTATCATCTGAATCTATTCTCAATAATTATCAAAAGGCACATACCCTTTCACAATGAAAGGCATAGCATGGATAATGAAATACAAGCATTAAATAGCATGGGTACGTAACAACTAGTTGCTTGTTTCAGTGGTCAGATGTTGATGGGTACTTCAATTAAATGGAAAGTTGATGGATTCATAGATCATTATAAAGTTCACATGGTAACCTATGGTTTCACCCAAACTTATGGGGTTGATCATGCAGAGACGTTTTATCCCATCACCCATCTCAATTCCATTAATGTTATACTCTATTGCTATTAACAATGAGTGGTCCCTATCTCAATTAGATGTTTACAATGCTTTTCACTATGGTGCCCTTGAAGAAAAAGTTTATAGATAACAACCACCTAGATACATTACTCAAGGGGAGAATATGGTCTATTTTCTATAAAAAGTAATTTATGAGCTTAACAATGCCCACGAGTTTGGTTTGATTAGTTCAACTCTATGGTGATTCTTCAGGGATTTAAAAAATGTATCATAGATCACTTTTATCTTTATTAAGAAAACTACAACAAGATATATAATAGTAGTGGTATCAGTTGATGACATCTTATTAATAGGTAATGATATTGTTGAAATTCATGGGAAAATCAAGGTATTTCTTAGGCATTGAGTTTACTAATTGAGAAAAATCTTAGATAAATGTAAAAAAATGTAGTTGTGAAATGGAAGGATCATACAATAAATCGACAGACACTTATATGTGTAATTTAGCAGTTTACCCAACTGTAATAAAAATTTAGCTTCAATGTGGTCATATCATTAAGAGACTAAGAAGGTGTTTGTGCATTAGGATATGGTGGGAAAAGAAATCATGGAAAAGTAATTTCCCATTGACCAGATTTTAAATGGTGTTTGTGCTAATGGGAAATTGTTTTCCTATAATTTCCCAATATATGAAAATAAAGCATGATTTTCCAACATCTCGTGTTGTGAATACACAGGAAATCGATCGCCCAACTTGTATAGGGGTCATCAACGTCGAGACCTTCAATGCCTTTTTCTACACAAATTTTCAAAATCACTCATTATGAGTAATTTCCTGTCAAATCTCGTCATTTTCATTTCCCATCGATTCTTAAATTCTCATCATTTCTTTTTTTATCATTTCCACATGTACAAATGGACCCTAAGGGAGAGTTTGTGCTTGTAAATGGTAAGAAATAATGTGAAATGATTGAAAATAATAAATCAAAATTTTCACTATTTTCAAAAACACAAACCCCCTATAAATGATACAACACTTAGAGATGAGAATTAACTAGTGTAAAAAAATAAAATAAGTAGATAAATGCTTAAAACTACTTGATTAAGAATCTAGAGAAAAGATTCAAATTTATGTAATTTAACTAAAAATTTGACTATAGATAAAAATATATTGAAGAAAAAGATTCATATGACTGATCCTGCATAGTGAGATTATGACACAAGTTCTTGTTGTTCGACAAAATTATTCAACAATCTAACAATGATAAATTACAAGGTAAACTACCTGTAGTTATTTCCAGATGTCTTCCACTGGAGAGAAATCTCACCATGGCTGCCATTTTGACAGGATCAAGCTTGCAGACCATTGAAATGAAAAACCTGTCAATTCCAATTCAAAAGCAGCAAGTTAAAGATAATACATTGAAATGGTCTTGCAGAATATTTATTGCTAATTTTAGTTTACTTTTATTCATCACAATGTTTACTAATTGAGAAATGGAATAAATACACAAGAAAAAGAAAACCAATGATCATAGGTACATGCTTGCAAAAAAAAACAGTGATTCTGTACCTTGTCATGCTATAAGAGAAGAATAAAAACTTAGAACAAAGTTTTGAAGAAATGATTATCGATTTTCTTTGAAGTGACGTGATAACTAATGTTTAGTATCCCATTGATGTTGGGCCACAAATGAATTTATGAAAATACATAAGTAATGTGAAATGCCAATGATTAAATGAAATTCCAATCACTAGGATATATTTAATAAATACTGCTAATTTTCATATCTATTTATATTTCTCTTTTTACTTTAAATTTTATTTTTCATTCGATACAGTTCTATTATTTAGGAAATTTTTGTTGTTTGATAAGATGCATGTCTGGAGTCTGAAATCTGGAACAGTATTTGTTATTGTTATAGCTACAATCATATCTAGATCTTAATTGGACCAATCCATACCCAATTATCCCTGACATTTAAAATATTTAACATCATCCAAAAATGTAAGTTAGGCAACTTTAAGTTACTCTACCACAGTATAAACACACTAAATTAGGGAAATTCACTGCAAATAATATTTAAGGGAAATTCACCGCAAATTTTATTCCTGATATTTGAATATTTGACATCATCAATAGTTTCACCACCTACACTACCTAGCATATTAACATAGGATCAAAATTTAGCAGACAAACAATCTATGAAAAGTTTTTAGGGAAATTCACTGCAAATGATTTACTATGAATATAAGCTTTCAAATGAAAATCTTATTATTATTATGACTGAATTACAAACCAAGGTGAGAGATTTAATAGTAACTTAGTAAATGGATGTCCAATAACTCATGTAACCACAGTACAAAAATAAAAACTTCAATACTTTCTCTCAAGTTGGAACATGTATATTTCTTTTTCCAACTTGTAAACACAATGACTAAATAATCCCAACACTAAGATCTTTAATAAAAAATCTACTAATTACTCTAAAAAATTAAGATATGGAGCAGATATAATTTCTCTCATCATCATATCACAAACATACTGACAAACAATTTCAATATGCTTGGTGTACTAACCAAGTATATTAAGGTTAGATTCTTAACAATAAAAATCATTGCTTAGTTGTCCATAGCCATAGGAATAAACGTGAGAATGTCAGGTTCAATCAATAGAAACCTAAGGCTCATCATATGTCAAACTGTCATGCAATCTATGTCATAGAATATAGTACACTTCCATCAGATCTAGATGCAACATTTTACTTTTTCTTTGCAAGTAACAAGACTACCCTTGTCACATATGTAATATCCAAATACAGACTTCTTGTCTCCTCAATGTCCTGCCCAACCAATGTCAGTTAGCCCTCAATTAGTAGATAGACACTCTTTCTAAAAACAAGATCTTTACCAGGTACACCTTTAAATCCTTAAGGTAAGTCAAAACACGTAAGGTTAAATCCTTAGGGTGGACCATCCTAGGCTCATGCATTGATATATAGGCAAGTAACTGTTAGGTAAAAAAGCTTCTCAAACAGTCATTAATACCAAGTGGCACCCACAAGTATCTATATTGAATTATCTTAGAAGGATGAACTTGTATATATAATTAGAGTACTTTCAATTTTACAATTCATGAGTTCAATTTTTTGAGGAAGCTCAAGGGACTCTTTCCCCTCCAAGACATGGCTAATTTATCCTTTGTATGGGAAAACCAATGTCCAAAAAATATTTATTTTTTTATATCTTTTATGGAAAAATGGGTCTTTAAATGCTCCCTAGTCTCATTATTCTCTGGAAAATCACTACCTGTTAACAAGATAGTTTTTCAAAAAAATACTACTAACATAACAGAATTTCCGGAGATATATTTATGAAAAACAAAGTAACAATACATATTTGGAAGTCATTTTCAATTACTACTTTCTTGAATTTATCAAACCATGCTCATGAAATTAGCTTGCGCCCATTGTTTGCCTTTCAAAGTAAGTACACACATGCTTGAATAACAAACATTAAAGGATGTTCCATATCTACCTATCCTGTTATATTAAGTGATTATATAGGAAAGCATGTTGCAAATTAAAGTGATACATCAGCATTGAAGATCTTTCCAGAAATACTTACTCTATTAAATCAAATTGTTGTATAGGACAGTATTTTGTACATTAAATTGATAAATTTCTCAAGATTGATTGATGGCAATAGATAGTAGGTACCATATTAAGTTCAGGCAAGCAATCAATAATAATGTCTTAGCATAATTAATCGGATATATTTGTGTAAAGTCACAGGCAACCAGATGAACTTTCTATCCATCCATAAATCCATTTGACTTGTACCTAACAGTGAATACCAATCTACAACCAAATAAATAGAAATTTCTTTTTGATATCTAAAAATGATTAGGAACCAATCATGAGAGGAATAAATGAACTGGGCCAAATTTATATATCAAATGAATGGAAACAAGCATTTATAATGTGGTGGAAAGTAACTTGGAATTCATTGAAAATTTAAGATCGACAACTGTGATCAAACCAAATAAATAAATTAGTTTTGGATGGATATCAAGAGAACCACTGTTTATGACTGTAAAACTCCCTAAGATTGTCACACTAAAATGGAACTGATAAATATATAGGGAATTCTCTACAAAAAAAATATTGCCAAATAGCATGATAAACATTGCTAGGTTCTTCATCAATATTGATTATTTAAGCATTTATAATTTACTGATAAGTTCATTCAGAAATCATCTCGATTTTCTCAATAACTTCCATCTATGATATTGATTTTGTTGCAGGCTAACGTCAGAGAAAATGGTTTTCCAGCATATGAGAAGGTAAATATGTCAATTTTGGAAAAAAGAGAGAATAAATTGCAATTAGTCCATCCACATTTTCTGAGGTAGTAAAAGAGAACAGAAAAAGGAAAATATACCATAAATAACAAGCAGACTAGAAGTGGCAAAAGACAACTCATTGTAACTCCATACAATTGACCTGTAATTCCATAAGTCTTTAGTACAATAAGATAACGTAATAAGAACATAGCAGCAATTATAACACATCAAATAATCACGCTGAAATGATACTTCACTTAAATAAT
Organism: Amphibolis antarctica; assembly: GCA_024699675.1. Lineage (NCBI taxonomy): Eukaryota > Viridiplantae > Streptophyta > Magnoliopsida > Alismatales > Cymodoceaceae > Amphibolis > Amphibolis antarctica. Next base: position 23,510 of record JAMKPZ010002046.1, read on the forward strand.
AAGCCCCCGAATTCAGTGTCACAAACAGTTAAAGCAAATAAAGATTACCATACTTAATTTTGACAGTAAAATTACATGAAAAAGAAAATTTTTTAAAAAATTATCTACCACTGCATATGATATCTGCATTGCTAGAGGTGAAAATGGATACCCATTTAAGTTAGGAAGCATGGATTAAAGATAGGGACATATAACATATTATACAGAAAGTATAATATGGGGCAATGTCAAGAAATATGTGCAATAGAAAAAAGTTATCTGAAAAGGGATAGTACATACAACACAAATGAATGTATAAATTTCATTACAATGCAGGATTTAAAGGAAATGGTGAAAAAAATAAAATATACAAAAAATGGAATTTTAAGTATTTAAGGCTGCATTTGTTTGCATCCCCAACTCCAGTTCTTATATTGTAACTAAAGTTGGTAAGAATTGAAGTTGCATTTATTTGAAATTTTTATAAATTAGTTTTTATATAGTATTGTATAGCGCAATATTATTTGTCAACATTGTTTATCAGCTTCAGCAACCAACAGTAATAGAAACTGAAGTTTTACAAACAAACAAGGCTTTAGTTACAAGTTAGGACAGTGAGATTCCTTGTTATTGCATTTTTGCTAATTGACCCTGTAAAAATTACGTGATGTGATTTCAATCCTACCTATTTCATCCATTCGAAGTTTCAACTTCAAGTAGGTAGAAATAATGGAAGAACGGGTAGAATGCAAATGCTAATTATAGCATCCAATGATGACCATATCACTTTAAAATAGATTAATAAAGGAAACATGCAGATACACACTTATATCCATTTTTCGTGAAACATCTATATATGGTAAGGCTTAAACAAAAAACTTCGACCGTGTCAATGGTTCAATACTACTTACTACAAGGTCTTTCAAGAAATACTGCGACAGGGAAATTTGTAATATGTCTGAAAAGTTTTTACACTATCGAAGACTTACATCCCATATTTCACCTCTGAACGTCAGGAATCAAGCTCCATCGCCCCAGAACACAAAACATAAGGCTCTATAAAATCCATAACGGCTCCATTCTCCTGTAAACATCAACAAACATGCACGAGCTCCACCACCGATTCACCGAACCTACAGAAAGCCCCCAAAATTCAAATAATATCCTAAGAAACTCAAACACGGAAACGCATCCTGTAAAGAACGAAACTATATCAAAACGAAACTCCTCCCAAAATCCACATTCATAGATCACAACAAGGAAAAAACAAAGCGACTACAAAACTGAAAGACTTCCGGTTCCAACATCAACGTCCTCGAAAGAAGCACGCATTGCAAAAAGACCGAACCGACAGCCAGAAAAGCAATGCAAAAACGGGAGCTCAATTCTCCAAACATCGTCGGAAGCAGAACCCCCTCCACCACGAGAGCACAGGAGAAGGACCGCAACGACATGAGAGCCTCACGGATCGGTAACGCGAACGAACCAGCAGGAATCGCGTCCGGAACGGGAACGAGGTGGAAGTGGAGAACCAAATCCACCAGAGCAGGGCGAGACGAGTGGCGTAGAATAGGGAACAAAATTGTTCTTCCTCCCTTCGCTCCTTCTCCTCCTCTCGTTTCGTAACTCCTGAGGAGGGAGGGCAGCGAGATCAAAGGCAGGTGGTTTTTTTTTTTTTCTTTTGCAAGGAGAGCAAAGCCAAAGGTGGGGGTGGGTCGCGTGACTCTGCGAAGTGTGAGAGCAGGGGATGGGTTTGGCATTTATAGGGCCAGTCCACGTCAGCATCTTCCAAGTAAGAAAACATGGGTGACGTGTGCGAAATCGTGACTGGATCTGACGTGGCGCTTTTGCTTGGTACACGAATGACGCATTAAGCATTCGACGGACGTGCCGGTTAAATCAAGCGCATTTGATGGCAACCGAAAGTGGTGCAAAGTGATGACATGTGACGGGCGGACGGACGACAATGATTTTTAATTAAATTTATTATTAATTATTTTTAATTAAATTATTGTAGTTGTTGAGAATTTGATTGTTTTAAAATGATACTTTTTAGCGTAACGACATTTAAATTTACGAAAATCGACTAGCTACCAACCCTTGGTTATTGCTGGTCTTTGTGTAGGCATTTTCCTACGTTAATTATTGTATAATTATATTTTTTATTTTATTATTTATTAAATAATTTTTACTTTTTTATTATTTATTAGATTTGACATTTTATCATTCAAGAAAATCACCATCATGCAAACCTTCCTGACTCAACCATGAAATGAGTGAAAAGGTGAGCAGTAAGAGAAGCGAATAACAAGAAGAACGTAAAATGACAAGAGAGGTAAGCAGTGAAAGAGGTGAAGGTAAGTGACGAAAAAGATGTAAAGTGATAAATGGTGAAAGGAACGAAAAGATGAACAATAAGGAATACATAAAATAACAAAAGATGCAAGTAAACAAATGACACAGAAAAGAGATGAAAGTAACGTAAATAGTTATAAATTATTATTATTGTATAAAATTAATATTTATTTATTATTTATTATATTTACATCGTAAATCATAAATTTTAACTTATCGTATTAAAAATGTCCACACAAATACCCTCTACGAGTCGTAAAACGTTTCAAACGACATCCTCATTTTTTTAAAATAAAAATATAAAAAAATTTATATTTTTAAAAATAGTAAAAATTTTAACTTAATATTTCTTACTATTTTCTATCCTTTCTAAAAAAATATAAACACCCTCGTAACGTACGATCAATGCTACTAACATTGTTACTTATTCAACAAGATCAACGTTCTTTTGATGTGATTGATTTAAAATATCTTTTCATTTTAGAGCCGTCAATTGATGTGATTAAAACATGTTAAATGTAGTGATAAATCATAAATGAATGATATTTATTTTTATAATTTTGACGGATATTGTGGCTTTTGAATTTGTTGTCATGTGTGTGACGGATTATTGAACAATTAAAGACCAGTCAGATTGGATTTAAGCCAGTCAGACTAGTTTTTTCCATCAGATAAACCAAATTTATTTTAATCAGTTTATAGTTTAATCGGTCAAATTGACTTTTTTCATTTGGTGGATCGAATTATTTGTGAGGATGAAATAGTCTTTTCACCTATGATAAATTTTTCAACAACTTTAAAGCTTTGTAATTAATATCAAGAACTCGAAGCTGTGCAAACAAATGAGCTTTTTAAGGACCAATAAATATATTTATACATATTTGGTCGATACTATTACCAATTTAGAACATATTTCGAACATTTTATTTTTAATTATCTAAATTTTAAAAATCAAATATTATTTTTCCTATAATCACTCGTACCTACCATTTTGTGGTATTAATAGCATGATTTACGATAGAAATAGTCACGTTAATTATCCAAAATAATGTACGAAAAATATAATTACATAATTCACGATAAAGGAAAATGATATACTGAAAAAAAATTGGTATATCAATTTTAGAAAATTATATTAAAAATATTGTAAATGCTACATTTACATTTTTCTTAATAAATAATTAAGATCATGCAAAAAAAAAGGAAAAAACTAAAAGAAAGAAAAAGTTATAGATATGTATTTACACGAAATATTTCCTACACATTTTGCGTACGACTTGTTCAACTTTTTCCTTTTTAGTTCAAAAATTTATTTAAAAGTCATAATCTTAAAATTAAGATCAAATATACGGTATTTTGACTTAGCACAAGAAGTTTATAACCTTTCAAGTATTTTACTACCTAAATAAATATTTGATTGCAGTTCATGAACTTCTATTATAAGTCTTTTGATTTATAAAAGGCTTAGCTTTTTGAAATGTATTTTAATTTTCAAAAACTTTACACTTGGCACCGTTTTAGCAAAACTTATTTTTGTTGGGAAAAAATAATCGCATTTCGTCTTCCACCGATGTTGAGTGTCGGTTCCAACCCTTTGAACGTGAACGTCGAATGTACACAGTTCTCTCTTGTTGAATGTTGGTTACGAAACTGAGTTCTTTCTCTCTCTCTCTCGCACGCTCTCTCTCATAAAAATATTTCCGGTGGAAGGAAGGAGAAAGAAGAATGAAGAAAACACAGAATTTACGTGGTTCGATAAAACAGCTTACTCTACAGGATGCTGATTCTCTCCTACGTCGACACCTTCGTTATAGCCTTTCTTACAAGCTTCTGAGCTTCTCTCTTCATACAAATAATACAACGTAAATATCAAATATAAATAACAATACAAAAGGAACTCAAGGGTCGGAGCCTCGAGATTATTGTCGGCCTCGAGCATATCGCCACCTAACAGCCACATGGACAACGATGGCCTGCCGAACTTGTAGTTGCCTGTGACTCGTCACTAGTTGAGCCTGTCCATCAGCTGGCTGTTGTTGGGGTTGACCCAACTGCTGGTACTCCAGGGCTAGCTCGGCCGAGCCAAACTCCCACTCATTTGGACTTTGGCTCCTGCTCTTCATAGCTATACGTCAATTCGTAGACTAAAGTCCGTATACATTACGACCATAGACTTAAGCTGTAAACTTAATCTTGTATACTTAATGTTTTCTACTCTTGCTCTTGCCCTTTGTGCATACCTGGTTGTTCAATACCCGGCTGCTTCCCTGTGAGACCAGTCGTCGCCTAACTCCTGGCGGAAGCTCGACCCCCTTCTCTTCTATAGCCTACCTCATGGGCACCCAGTAGCTCTATGCGGTTGCCACCTTGTGAACTCAACTGTCGCTTATAAATTGACAGAAGATCGACTCCACTCCTTTCTACCCTAACAATTTTATTCAATTTCATTGTATTAAATGTTTGCTATAATAATCTTATATTGATAAATATAGAGAATAAAATTAGACTTAAAATACAAAGAACCCTTCACTTATAATCAATTGATTTTAAAATAGAATTCTAATATAGTATCAAAAGATACATTAACTTATAAATATTTGTAAACAAAATTAAAAATAAATCACAAGTAAAGAGTGTTAGAATAATATTATATTGATAAATTTTTGAAATAAAATTTAACTTAAAATATAAAAAAATATTCTAAATTATGATTTTGAAATGAATTTTCAATAACGTCTTTCTTTTATCTTTATTGTATATTGAAAAGGGGAAAAAGAGAGAAAAATTCAACTCGATCTCAGGTTTGTAGATGTGAAGAAGAGCTAAGAAATTTATGAGACAAAAATGTTTTCATGATCGTACATGTACTCCAAAAAATATCGATATAATGTGATTATTGTTCATTACTATAAATATTTAAAATTTAATATCATTACCGTGTTAACGTGTACTTTGTAGAATATTTATTAACCATGCAAATACAAACAAAATAAAAATGCTCGCAATGCAACAATAATTAATACAATTGATATATATTACGAAGCATGATTAAAATAAATTCCCATGCTTAATATTTTTTATAGAAAATAGTCCACGGGTATCTATGACTTTTGATAACTTTTATTTTTTAATAGATAAATCTCATCTTAGATACAGGATTGATCTGTAAAATTATAAAAAAACTAATAAATTCGTTAAAAAAATCACTTTCTATTTTTTATTACAAAAAAGATAAATTCCCGTGCTTATCGTGTTCATTGGTGCGTAGAATCATCTTGTCTCCACGTCGTCGTGGTCGTTCCGAAGGTTCAGGAGAAGAACCTCATCCGCCTTACCCGCCCGCAACTCGATTTGAGTGGAGTGGAGCCTCATCACCATGGACATGGAACTGGATTTGGCGGCGAGGTCCCTGAGCTCGTCGACTGCTCTTCGGGATTTGTCGACCACGGAGTTCGCCTCGGTCATGTCCATCCTCGTCTTCACCAGTGTGCTCTGGGGATGCGTCATCATTGGGCATTGGTTGGAAGAACATAGATGGATGAACGAATCCATCACCACGCTTCTCATTGTGAGCTTATTATTTTTCCGATTGTTCCTGTTCACTTTTTTCTTTTGAGCAGAATGATTTGATCCGTTTGGGTTTGGTGGCAGGGGCTATTCACTGGGATGATCATTCTGATGACTTCCAAATGGAAGAATTCCAGGATTCTGGTGTTTAGCGAGGATCTGTTCTTCATTTATCTTCTTCCGCCAATTATTTTCAATGCGGGGTGAGTTTTGAGTTTTTTTTTGTGGTGTTGCAATATAGACACCGCTTGTATTAGTTTTGGATTGGAGTCATCCTATTATAACATAATTTAGATACGAATTGCATGAGATTTTGGAATGTTCGATTCTAAGATTTTTTGAATTTGACAAGAATCATACAAAAATAGTCTTGATATGACATTTTTTCTTCTTATTTTTGCATAATATTAGAAGCAAGGCAAGTGTCGATTCTTTCAGAATCAGATTAATTTTGGGATATTCACTTTTTTGACGATAACACCTATTATTACTTATGATTTACACAGTTCGATCTCAAAAATATCTCTTTTGCCATCAAAATAACTTGCCTTCGAAATAAATTAAATTATTTATGTTCATTGTCTTACCATATCACTATTTGAATTAAATTATATCACTGTAAAAACGTACCACAAATCATATTTAATCTTGTCACAAAGTAATCCAAATCATGTCACTTTTAGGTTGAATCATCGTTTTTAGCGTGTCTGGCAAGGGTTCGGGTAGGTACAAATTCTCCCAATTTATGACCTACCATACGATCTGTTATATAAATAGGTAAATGTTCCTTTCCATTATGAATAGCGATTGTATGGCCAATCATTACGGGTATAATGGTAGATGCTCTAGACCAAGTTACTATTATTTCTTTTTCCTCCTTCATATTAAGTTTTTCTATTTTTGCCAATAAATGATTAGCCACAAAAGGTTTTTTTTTTAGTGAACGTGAACCGTATAGGGGATTTTGGATTATTATTGGGAATTTTAGGTTTTTATTGGATGACTGGCATTTTTTAATTTCGGGATATTAGAAACATTTAATAGGTTAATCATGACACAAACTGTAACATACTATGATACGATTTGAACTAAAAAATATCTGTGTACATAAGATCGTATTACAACCATATCATTTTCTAATTGATGTATTGGGATGATCATTGTTATACCATGTGATAATTTTACACGACAACAGGTCATAATTGTTATCTTGTCCTTGTTTTTCAAGCCAACATTGAGTACCATTTCTCTTCTGAACAGATTATCAAAGTACTCTGCAATTAAAAGATTTCTATTTACCTTGAATTTCACATAAATGAAGCTCTCAAAAATATTATCTAAATAATACCTTAATATTGCTATCTCTTGTACGTTAGTTGCCTTCCATTGCAAGGTTTTTTCAGGGCCCTGGTAGTGTAATATTGCTTGTTTTTCTTTTTTTTTGGAACTTAGGTTAAAATCATAAAAATAGTTTAACACTTTTTGTTTTTCTTCTTTCCGTAGCTCTACTTCGTTCCTTCTCTTCACGTGCACATTCTCAAATTGCCAAAAAATTCCTGGTGGTGCCATCAGGAAATTTTTCTAATGGCACCACAATTATTATTAATATTTTATTATAAAAATAAAAATAATTCTATAATTAGTTACTTTTGATGTAATATACTATGTGTTGAATTTTGATATTAATCTAAGTCATGTTCGTTAGTATATTTTTACTTAAATTCGATGGTTAAAATTTTACAGAAAAGTATTAAATTTTATGTCCTTTAGATCAAGGATTAATACTTATTTAATTTAAGTGAAAATTTTACCATGTATTTATAATGTTCCAATAATAAAATGTATATGGTTACTTTCACCATTTTATGAATTTATAAGGAACAAAAATTAACGTGTCACGTTTATTTAGTGTCACCACTAGGAAATCCCTCTTCTCCTTTTTCTTTTGTTTTTGGGAAATCCCTCTTCTCTAAAGGTAAGATATTGGAAGCATACCTTATACTATCCTTGAATTACATTTTTCAAAAGAATATATTTTCAGTTATTACATTATGAAATCAAATTACTTTCCACAAATAGTGTGTTCAAGGCATTCATTATTATTGATTCTACAATCAAATTGTTGACAGAATCTGGAATCAAAGAATACATCATGGGAACGGAAAACTTTGGAAATAGTCCAAAACTCTTGCCCTAATTAGATTTACATATTATGTGTTAGAGACTTAGAGTCTAAATAAATGGATTCTTATAGGCTCCTTCTTCATGCATTTTAACTCAATCATGTTACAGTTATTTATACATGCAAAAGATAGTGTATGATGTACTATAATTTATTATATCACACCAGGTTCCAGGTTAAAAAGAAACAATTCTTTCGTAACTTCACAACAATCATGCTATTTGGTGCAGTTGGGACACTGGTGTCGTCTATAATTATTGGACTTGGTATGATTTTCTTTCTGATAAAAAGTCTGTTTATATTGAGGGACGCCAAATATCTTTCACAAAACTTTCATGTATGTCAGCATCATGTAGGAAACATCTATATTCCCTGGAGTGGGGTGAACTTGGTCTTTTCCATAATGAAGTAGTCCTTTACTGAAAAAAATGTCATTTGTGTTTTCTTATTGTTTATGGTCTTTAGGGTTTTGAACACTCATGCAACTTGTTGCATAGAAAGAAATGAATACGTGAATAGCTGTCTTTTAGAATACATGTTTGAATCGATACATTTCTTGCAAGAATGAGTACGTAAAATTTTGTTGATTGTAGGATTGTTGGAATTCCAAATTTTATAAAACTGTAACCAAAAGGCTTTTAAATCATTAATACCCAAGAAGAAGAAAATGACACCGATAAGGTGAAATAGAAAACTTGGTACAAGAAATAAGTCTCAGGGTGTGTTTGGACTTTGGAATTGCTTATTTAAGTAAGCCTTTTTAAAATGAATGCTTATCCTGCTTATTGGAAAAGTACACTTGTAATTTGACAGTTGGATACTTTTCTAAAGCTCTCTCTTCTTGGATTATGAAAAACTTCGTTTAATTGTCTCTAGTTTTTTCACTATGTGCCCTCATCATATAATCCATTATAAAAATAGCAATGAGAAATTACGAATTTTACCTTGATGAGGATTTTTTATGCCAATATGATGATAGAAAAATATAATAAGAATGTTAATGAGAAATATAATGATGATGCTAATAAAAGTAACGGAAATAGTCATAAATTAATGATAATCATGTATTTAATAATTATTGTAATTTTAATTATGAAAATTAATAATTACGGTTTAAAAAAATTATAATAGCAATCATTATGATGATGTTGATGATAATAATAATTTTTTTAATAATAACGACAATAAATAATAACAACAGTTGTTGATAATAATTTTTGATATTAACAAAATTAATATTTCAATATCAACAATATTATTATCCATTGATATTAATTATAATTACCGTCAACGATAATAGTTATTGTTATTAAAATTTATTATTAATAATATTTAATATCATTTATCAATATCAATGTTAATATTAATGATAATGATTAATATTAATATAGTCTCTAGTATTATTTATATTATAGTTAATATTAATAATTGTTGATAATAATAATAAATATTTTATTAACAATAATAATAGTTGTTGTTCTAATGATAATGATGATAATGATCTTTATTTAGATGGCTTATTATCAATATCTTCATCTCAAATGTTTTGTATTCATACTTTATATTTTCTAATAAAACTTCGAAATTGATCCAGGTGCCATGGGATTTTTGAGCAAACTGGACATAGGTCAACTAGACATAAGGGATTATCTTGGTAAACAGTCAAACAGCTATTTTATCTTTTTTATTTTTTGCTGTTATTATTTCTCTATTTTTACTTTTTTATTTTCCATTACTGCTTATATTTGCTTCTAACTTCCCAGCAATTGGAGCAATTTTCTCAGCTACAGATTCTGTCTGCACCTTGCAGGTTAGACATTAGGTCGTTTTAGAATGTGATAGAATTGTCATATGCTTCTTGTTCAATTACTGATTATGATTATTATCATGAAATAGGTCCTTAAACAGGATGAGACACCTTTATTATACAGTTTGGTCTTTGGCGAAGGTGTTGTCAATGATGCCACTTCTGTGGTGTTGTTTAATGCAATCCAGAATTTTGATGTCTATCAAACTGACATAGAAATTTTCTTAAAGTTGGTTGGAGATTTCTTGTACTTGTTTGCTGCAAGCACCTTTCTTGGAGTTTTTGTAAGTTTCAGCTTCACATGAATTGCTGTACATGGTGTCAGATTATGGTTTGTATCTCCTTCCTATCACATTCCACCTACATCCTACTGCAGGCCGGATTGCTTAGTGCTATCCTTGTAAAGTTTCTGTATTTTGGAAGGTTATAAATTTCTGAATCTTTTCTAATCTTGCAATTTTCTTTCTTTAATATCTAATTTCATTAAATATTATGTTATGTAAAAAAATAGAAAAATTTATGCATTTTGTTACTTTCCACTAATTTTTTGAGAAGATCTAACAATGCTTGTATGTCTAGAATTGTACTTCGATTTTGTTTCTATTTGGATTTCCCTCCTAGAAATCACTTTGCCTATATTCTTTGCTTTTTTGGATTTTTCTCTAGTCTTTGTACAGCTTGTGCACGCCCTCATTTTTGTTGTTTTTAATGAATTTCTATTGTTTCTGCTCAAGTAAAAGCTTCTGATGGATTAGATTGGCAGTTGCGAAATATTTCTACTAATACATGTATTTGTTTCATCCCAATATGCCAGGCATTCTACTGACCGTGAAGTTGCTCATATGATTCTAGTGGCTTACCTGTCCTATTTACTGGCCCAAGTATATCTCCCCATTTGTATTCTGTAAGTTTGTTGCATGATAGCACACTGACCAACTGGTTTGCCTTGATGTTTGGTTGGTGACAGTGGTTAAACCTAAGTGGTATCCTCACTGTGTTCGTTTGTGGGATAGTAATGTCTCACTACACTTGGCGCAACATAACTGAGAGTTCAAGAGTGACAACCAAGTATGTTTTAAGTTTTTGTTTGTTCTTATCTTATCCTGCATTATCATCTGCTTATATGTCATTTTACTCTTTTTCAGGCATGCTTTTGCAACATTGTCATTTATTGCTGAGATTATCATCTTTCTCTATGTTGGAATGGATGCATTGGATATTGAGAAATGGAGATTTGTGAGTAATAGGTATAAATTATTCCATATTGACAATGTATTGAGATTATCTCTACGTTGAGTTATATGGCTACTTATTTATGGTTTTTCAAGTTGTTCTATGCTTTCTTAGTACACGACCTGGTTAAACAAAGATGGGATGTTTTATTTTGCACACATTTTTGAAGATTGACTCTAAAATGGTCAAAAAACAACAAATGACCAAAAATGTATATGGGGCATTCACCAACTCACTTAAAGAAGAAAACTTGCCTCAAACATGACAAAGGTTGTAAGACATTTTCGTTAGGACAGTCAACATGTTACATATGTTACACTTTATTAAACAAATATTTCTATTGTAATGTATCCACATGCTCCAATGGCTAGGAGGAGTCGATTTCAATTTTAAGCATTTCATTATCTTCAACGCTATTCAATATTGATTTTTGACCTTTGTGTCAATATATCAATAAAAATCTAGTCTCTCCAAATATAAAAACAACTCCCAAGAGTTCCTTACACTTTCCTTTTGAGTATTCTCAAGCAAAAATAGGGACAAGCTTACACTATGAGACTTCTACCAATTGAACTAATCTGCGGGTATACACATATTTGACCTTAACAAATGGAAAGATTTTTTCCAGATTCAAATCCAAGATCTTTAGGTCTTAATGATCTACTTGTGTGTCACAAATGGAAAGATCGTTTCTAGAGTCAAACTCACATTCTTTATGTCGTGATAGAGTAATCTTACCCACGTTTACTATCTTCCCTTCAACTGAATGAAATTCATTTTTTCCATGATTCACTACCTTAAAGCTAATCTTCAAAAATGATTCACTTTCATCTTTTCAACTTTGTCATCTTGATTATCCTTGTCACCTCAACCAACTTGGTTAGGTGAGGCCTGGGGTGGGGGGGGGGGGAGGTATTATGATTTCCAACATATGCATGGCCAAAACACAAACAATTGTGCCAACTCAGGGAGATCAAGGAGCTTGTCACAGAAAGCTGTTATCTCTATTTTTCTTCATTTATACTATCCAAAATCATATCTGTTTTTACTTGAGCTTAATCAAGCGATCATTGTGAGCTGCTTTGGTTCACCTTGGTGATCTCATTGTGTTGGTTGCAACAGTATCATATAGACAATATTGCCACAATTCTATATTACTGTCTCCAACAGTTGGAGCAATTAAAAAGGAAAGGATAACATCAATTAGCACTCTGAGATTTGAAAAATAGCAAATTGAAAATGAAAGATATTTTAATTAATAATTTTTCTGTTTTTCCCTATCCTTCAATGAATCTTGTTAGTCTTCTCTAACCTGCTACCAGTTGCATATAGCATGTCCCAAATTTTTACAGTTATAGCAGACCGGCTAGGACTTTGAATTTTCTGAATGATTGATGTGAACATCAATGCAATGTTCTCTTTCTCCTTTGTCCAATGATTAGATATGCTGGAGAAGAAGAGAAGCCCAAATATTTCTGTTTTTCATAATCTGTACTATCAAAATCGTATTTGTTTTTGTGTTTTTACTATAGGAGATCATCTGGATTTTTTTAACTCACCTTGGTCATATCATCTGTTTTGTTGCCTTAAAATATGTAAAACTTTATATTGTACTTTTTGAATTTTTTTGCTTTATTTAGTATTTGATTATATTATCATCTAAATGAATGAATGAGATTTTCTTTTCATGTTTTACATGTATTCATATTTTGATTTTTACAATGTATCACCTT